>CANNZV010000367.1:533610-691332 GCA_947561585.1 Caprella mutica | reverse complement strand
CGACAGTACATCATCACAGTGACTCTTTTCTCTGATAGTACATCATCACAGTGACTCTTTTCTCTGATAGTACATCATCACAGTGACTCTTTTCTCTGATAGTACATCATCACAGTGACTCTTTTCTCTGATAGTACATCATCACAGTGACTCTTTTCTCTGATAGTACATCATCACAGTGACTCTTTTCTCTGATAGTACGTTCTTATATTCCCTTCTCCCTGTTTTCTATTTATAATAACTACATTGAGTTTCAGTGTAGAGGCACAGATATTACGTTGTTATCTCACAGAAGTTAGATCATTACTTTTCTTTTTTTACTTCCGAACTTTTTAACTGGCAACACTTTCAAATGTATTTATTTATCATAAATTTTATCTATTTCACTTATGCAGAGCAAGACACTTTTATTCTGGTATCACAGTATAAAGATTGGGGAAGTAACATCGTACTACTTGCTAATTATTTCCAAGAACTCAACCAGTGACGGATTGAATGGAGAAATATCTTTTAATTAAAGAGTCATTGTAGAAATGTACATATAACAAATACAGAAGAAAAACATATTAAAGATAGAACTTTAAAAGAAACAAAAATGAAGAGGAATCTAATTTGTGGTATAAACCAATCTTTTATTTTCAAATGAATGGTGAAATTGTTATATAGAAACTGTTTTATAGAAATTGCTATACTGAAATTGTTATATAGAAACTGTTATATAAAAATTGTTTTATAGAAATTGCTATACTGAAATTGTTATATAGAAACTGTTATATAAAAACTGTTTTATAGAAATTGCTATACTGAAATTGTTATATAGAAACTGTTATATAAAAATTGTTTTATAGAAATTGCTATACTGGAATTGTTATATAGAAACTGTTATATAAAAACTGTTTTATAGAAATTGCTATACTGAAATTGTTATATAGAAACTGTTATATAAAAATTGTTTTATAGAAATTGCTATACTGGAATTGTTATATAGAAACTGTTATATAAAAACTGTTTTATAGAAATTGCTATACTGAAATTGTTATATAGAAACTGTTATATAAAAACTGTTTAATAGAAATTGCTATACTGAAATTGTTATATAGAAACTGTTATATAAAAACTGTTTTATAGAAATTGCTATACTGAAATTGTTATATAGAAACTGTTATATAAAAACTGTTTTATAGAAATTGCTATACTGAAATTGTTATATAGAAACTGTTATATAAAAACTGTTTTATAGAAATTGCTATACTGAAATTGTTATATAGAAACTGTTATATAAAAACTGTTTTATAGAAATTGCTATACTGAAATTGTTATATAGAAACTGTTATATAAAAATTGTTTTATAGAGATTGCTATACTGAAATTGTTATATAGAAACTGTTATATAAAAACTGTTTAATAGAAATTGCTATACTGAAATTGTTATATAGAAACTGTTATATAAAAATTGTTTTATAGAAATTGCTATACTGAAATTGTTATATAGAAACTGTTATATAAAAACTGTTTTATAGAAATTGCTATACTGAAATTGTTATATAGAAACTGTTATATAAAAATTGTTTTATAGAAATTGTAATATTGAAATTGTTATATAGAAATTGTTATACTGGAATTGTTATATAGAATTTTTATACTGAAATTGTTATATTGAAATTGTTATACTGAAATTGATATATTGAAATTGTTATATATAGAATTTGTTATATATAGAAATTGTTATACTGAAATTGATATATTGAAATTGTTATATACCCGTGACGTCACTGGTTAACTTCGATTTAAGACGCCCTTTTCATGCCTTTAATATGTTGTTACTTCTCTTCAGGAATATGAGTTTCTAATTAACGAATCACTTTAAATTAAATAGCAAAATACTTGACTATAATATTCTGTTCGTTTTTTAATTAATCGTTTCACATTACTTTATATATTATGTTTCACACACATCTTTCCCTGAATATTAAAATATGAATTTACTAAATGCTAAACAGTCCACATTCATCAGACTGAGTTGTAAGTCCCTCATTACTGCAATAATGACTAGCCAAAGACTTAAATATCGTGAGTGCAAATGCCTGTCTATAGGGACTGCAATTTATTTCATTTTATAAAGATTTTGTAGTGAATGTATTTTCGAAATGAGAACAGAGGAGATTGAATAGCTACTTTGCAACAGTAAAAATCATGCAAACTCTTCATATGAAGATGAAATGTAACGAGAAAAACTGTCACATATTTTCGAAACCTCATTCGTCAATTATAAATGTCGCAAAATTGGCTAGATGAAATTCCTGAGTTATGAAGTAGTGGTTTCTTCATAACTCAGGGACACTGATAGTTTTCTATGATTGAAATCATGGAGAAAACTATGCTCTTTTAGGGATAACCGTAGCACGAATGGGCCTCAGGCCGGTAAAACTGAGAACCATCTTTTAGGGTAGCCGCCCTCCATAAAAACAACAGCATTAATGGCGCTCCATTATAGTATGTTTGTACCCTTAGTCCAACCTACAGTCTATAAAATATAAAATGCGAATAGTTATAGCACAATATAATCAAACTAGATAACACATCCTGATGAAAACATGATTGATGAAGTGAAGGTTTTGATTATATGATAAAGTAAAACTCTCTATTTACAAGTGAATGCTAAATGCAATAAGTGGAGGAGTTACCAATTCAGTAGGTAATGTATTGAAGGAAAATATTTGAAATGCAGTTCGGACTCCTCGAACTAGTGAAATCGTCACCGTGTCTGGTTACATATTGATGGGTATGTAAATGTCGCAGTAAACCATTGAATAGATGTACATCACTGCCATTATTGATTGCTTAATTTATTAAGAAAATATCATTAAATAATTTTTTTATCATGTTTGAGTAAAGGTAAAGTATGACCCTTTGAACTATTTTTATTGCACATTTCTGTGCTGTGAATATAATTTCGTAGAGGAGCTGTACCATATCTCAACGTACTACAATATAATGTATAAGGCTTAACAAGTGCTTCGTGCAGTTTGAACATTGTGCAGAAAGGTAAAAAATGCTTTAACCTGTTCAGAATCCCAATGGATTTAGAAATTTTAGATGAAATTATATTGAACATGTTGCAACCACTTCAATTATTGTGACTTTTAGTGACTTTATAGGACCATCAATTATTCAATCAAACTTTAAGGATAGTGTACTATCGTCAGCAAAATAATGAATTTGAATTTATAACTTGAGAGTGGCAGAGCGTTGATAAATAATAAGAATAACAGTGGTCCGAGTACACTACCCTGAGGAACTCATTGATCAATACAAACCTTACTAGAGCACGAGTCACTAACCTTTACATATATAATGCGAAAGGATTCGTTAGATAAGACTTATTCAGTTGTATAATTAAATCTCTAAAACGATAATAATACAACATGAATAGCAAAATATCATGATTAACACTGTCAAAATCCAAGAAAAAACAAAACTGGATGACCATGCAGTATCAGGAATATTATCTAGATAATGAAAAACATTAGAGTTGCTTTAATTGTAGATCTGCCTGATCTGAAGCCCATATTGATTGTTTGAGAAAATCAATAATTTAAAATGAAACTCATATAATTGCTTATAAATCAGTTTTTCAAATTTTTTACGGTAAGTAGATAGAATCGTTATAGACATTTCAGCTATTGAGTCATTCGTAATAATTGGAATAATAATTTTAGTACACTTTAGTTCGTTTGAAAATTTTCAGTGAACATTGACATGTTCATTTTACCAGCAAAGACAAGGGCAATGAAATGGCATATTTTTTAAAGAATCGAAACAGGTAGATTAGTTATATTATTGGCTTTATTCCTAAGTAATTGAATAACTTTGACAACATCATGAGGATTAACTTGTGAAAACACAAAAGTATTCAGAAAACAACCTATAAGGTATCTCATTGGATAAACTTAATTATTACGCAATGAGTTATGAACATTACTCACGTCGCAGAAAAGTATATATAAAACTTTTATGAACATTTATTTATGAGTTAGATGCACACATTTTATAGGTAATTTATATTAAAAAGATAATATTGCATGCAGAGGTTATTTTACAGAGGGGAATAATTTTAATTGTTGTAGATATTTAAAATATTCTGTCACCGATATTATGCATAATTGTTTGCTTATAATAAATGTAAATATTATTCAATTGATAAGACACATATTTATTCTGCAATGATTCTTCCTACTTAGCGTTTGGTGACTAAAAACCGACTGTAATATAAGATTTATACATGATTAATGGATAATATTGGTCTGTAGCCCAGTCAATGTTATAGCCAAGTCTATAACCCAGTCTATAGTTAAGTCTATAGCCCAGTCTATAGCTAAGTCTATAGCCGAGTCTATAGCAAGTTTATAGCCCAGTCTATAGCAAAGTCTAAAGCCAAGTCTAAAGCCAACTCTGAAGCCAAGTCTATAACCAAGTCTGAAGCCAAGTCTGAAGCCAAGTCTGAAGCCAAGTCTGAAGTCAAGTCTACAGCCAAGTCTGAAGCCAAGTCTATAGCCAATTATGAAGCCAAGTCTATAGCCAATCTTTAAGCCAAGTCTATAGCCAAGTCTGAAGCCAAGTCTATAGCCCAGTCTATTGCCAAGTCGGAAGCCAAGCCTACAGCCAAGTCTGAAGCCAAATCCATAGCCAATCCTGAACCCAAGTCTATAGCCAAGTCTATAGCCAAGTCTATAGCCAAGTCTGAAGCCAAGTCTATAGCCAAGTCTAAAGCCAAGTCTAAAGCCAAGTCTATAGCCAATCCTGAACCCAAGTCTATAGCTGAGCAGAGTCTGTCTAACTAGGTCCCCGGAGAGTTGGAGGCGGTGTTGTTTGTGTCCGAACTATCAGGCGCGGTAATGTATTTGCGCTGATAAATACGCTAGCGAAGGAGCAGAGAAATAACACCAATGGCCGGGAATGGAGTGCCAATAGCAATGGAGACGAATGGAGAGGCAATGGGGAAAATAAAGAGATGTTAAGGGAAATATTCCAATCAGAAATTAGAATGAGGAGGGGATGATGTGGAGGAGAATGGAGGGGGTGAAGTGCATGAGTTTTACTGGGAATAAAGAGCTTCCATCCTGAATAGAAATTCAATCCATGTAGTTTGCTCCTAAAGTCCTAATTTTAAATGATGCTCAAGTTTTAATTGCTGTTAAGCCATACTCGGTCTGATTGCTAACACCATTTTTCTGTCGAAATTATGAACGCAAACCGAGGGAGAATTGTAAGGATTTTAGAATTCACTGATACTGCAATTATAAATAACTCTTGAATGAATTCTTATGTGGTTAATTAGTTCGTACTAGATGTACAATACTTATGTCAGTTGTATTTATGGCGAATGAATATTGAGAATATTATTCTGAGTAAAATATTTTTCGCCGTGGGAAAATTCGCCGTCGGAATTTTCGCCGTGGGAATTTTCGCCTTAGGAAAATTCGCCGTTAGGAAAATTCGCCGTGAAGAATATTCGCCGTGAAGAAGAAATTATAGATGACATAACTATTCAAATATCTATAAGTATTTATAAAAAAGATTGATAATTATAAAGTAAACCAATTGGTTAAATAAGTAATATAAGAATTTATTATTGTTAATATTAATTGTTGGTGATTATGTAATATTGTATATCTGATGAAACTATGATGCCAAAAATTTATGTCAACTGTTCATATATGCAATTTATAATTTAATCAGTAATCGTATAATTTTGTGTCACGTGAGGTCGCTGTATAACATTTTGAGTGTTTTGATTGGTTGACTAAATAGTCGAAGCTAATTTCTTTGTTAAAAAAATGTTCAGTAAAGATGAATAAGATCACTAGTGATAGTCAGCTGTGTTTTGGTTAATCCTAGTCGGTTTGCGTCACTTCCTCTTAAATGTGTTAAGTGTTCCTGTGTGTTTAATATTGTGAATTTAAGATAAGTTATTGATGGTTTCATATCTACCTAATTATTGATTTTCTTAAATTTATTTATTTGGTATTACATTGTACGGTTTACCTCTTGAAAACTGAATTATTGCACATGGCACAAATATTTTAAGGTAGTACACTTTTAAGAATGCTACATTTAAAATATCTCTCTTGTGAGTGTATGCAATATCTCTAAACCAAAATTCCATTCATTTCTATTTTAGAATCCATAAAAATATTCGTTACTGCGATTCTAACGTAATATGAGGAATAAATAGGAATATAATATGTTTAGTCATATATTATTTCTATTTATAGTTATTAACATACATAGAAATAAATATATTCAGTTACTTTATTATTTAAAAATTATTTAAATATTCCTCACGGCGAATCTTCCTAACGGCGAATTTTCCTAACGGCGAATTTTCCAACGGCGAAAATTCCGGCGGCGAAAATTCCGATGGCGAAATTTCCCACGGAGAATTCTCCGGTCACCAATATTTCACTTGCAATTAACTCCATCTTTAATTGAATTACCTTTTTTTCTTCAATTAAATATTTTTCAGTTAAATGTTGTATCTTTTTTCAGTCTAAATTCATAGTGTTTATAAAGATATAAAATAGTAATTCTTCACTATAGTTTGCGTAAGGAATACCTACTTACGGATATTTTACCATGTTATATAAATTTCACATTTTCATAATATGATATTGTAATTCATTTACTTATGTTGTTATTTATTACTATGGTTGTAACAATATGCTTTTAAAATCATGGATATTAAGAATATCACAGATGAAACGAAATGAAATGGTATCGAATACCATAATTATATTGCTGCGTGGTTAAGAACGATTCAATGCTGTTTAATTTTCTCCGGCTGTAATATTTTCGGGATATATGGTATTAAAAGCATATTGTCAAAACCCTACTTATTATCAATTGCCATTATGAATTATAATACTCAACCGAAAAAGTCGTAACCTGACAGTTGTTCCTCTATAATTATTATCAGGCTTCTCAAAGTAAAAACAGTGATATAATAAAAACATATTGTTTTTATTATATAATTAATTACTTCCTTTGTAAATTAAATATTTCCCTATTAATTAATTAATATTAACTCCAAGTAAAAACTAATTGTTCACTGGGGTGGAATATTACATCATATCCCTTATTAGTTTTCTACAGACGTGTTACATAATAAACGTCACAATGTACAACGTTAGTGACTCATTACTTATTATTGATTAAAACTTTTATTATCTCACCCCTTGTATTTCTTTGTTTAAAATTAATTGGTAAGGGAAAAGACAATAGGAATTATTATATCACTACCACGAAATTCGGATGATTTTTCAAGGTTTTATTTCAAGTTAAGAAGCCTGATTATAATCATTAGTGCGCAATTATCCGGGTGGCAATTAGCCAGGAGGCAATTATCCTGGTGGCAATTGTCTTTTCACTTGAAAAAATATCATAGGAACAATTAAAAATAAATTATGATTAGATTGGTCTTTTCTAATACGAATTGTAAATATAAAAATTTTGACTGGATAATTTTTGTAGAGAATTTAAAGAACAAAATCTTCATATATTCCTTAACTTTCGACATTTTGAAATCTATCTGAAAGTCTCGAAGATTTCATAGTTCATAGTTTCTTTTCTGATATTTCTAAAAATGTAAGGCACTTTTTTATTATTTATTCTATTTCTTCATGAATTGTGTGACTCTCATTCATACACTTTCTTTTTAGGCCCATGTCACCACCAAATGTTCTCCCTAACCATTGTAAATATTTAAATCATTCCGTACCCTCAGCTTCTGCCAAGAACATAGCACATCTATTTTTCAAACTGCATTATAAACTTTTCAAGAAAAGCTCGCGTCATTCTTTAGCTCGGACAAAAATTTTCCTAATTTCATCAGCGAATTATCCTTCATCACGATTTATCTCCATTGTGACACTTTTCCTTCAGACTGAATCATAACTTTTTTCTTCAGTTAGTCATCACACTTTACTTCAGTTCGTCATCAAACTTTACTTCAGTTCGTCACCAAACTTTATTTCAGTTCGTCATCAAACTTCACTTCAGTTCGTCACCAAACTTTATTTCAGTTCGTCATCAAACTTTACTTCAGTTCGTCACCAAACTTTAATTCAGTTCGTCATAAAACTTTACTTCAGTTCGTCACCAAACTTCAATTCAGTTCGTCACCAAACTTCAATTCAGTTCGTCACCAAACTTCAATTCAGTTCGTCATCAAATTTCACTTCAGTTCATCACCAAACTTTAATTCTGTTCGTCACCAAACGTTTCTTCAGTTCGTCATGAAACTTTACTTCAGTTCGTCACCAAACTTTAATTCAGTTCGTCATCAAATTTCACTTCAGTTAATCACCAAACTTTAATTCTGTTCGTCACCAAACGTTTCTTCAGTCCGTCATGAAACTTTACTTCAGTTCGTCACCAAACTTTAATTCAGTTCGTCATCAAACTTTACTTCAGTTCGTCATCAAACTATACTTCAGTTCGTCACCAAACTTTAATTCAGATCGTCATCAAACTTTACTTCAGTTCGTCATCAAACTATACTTCAGTTCGTCACCAAACTTTAATTCAGATCGTCATCAAACTTTAATTCAGTTCGTCATCAAACTATACTTCAGTTCGTCACCAAACTTTAATTCAGATCGTCATCAAACTTTACTTCAGTTCGTCATCAAACTATACTTCAGTTCGTCACCAAACTATACTTCAGTTCGTCACCAAACTTTAATTCAGATCGTCACCAAACTTTAATTCAGATCGTCATCAAACTTTACTTCAGTTCGTCACCAAACTTTAATTCAGATCGTCCTTCAATTCAGTTCGTCATCAAACTTCAATTCAGTTCGTCATCAAACTTCAATTCAGTTCGTCACCAAACTTCAATTCAGTTCGTCACCAAACTTCAATTCAGTTCGTCACCAAACTTCAATTCAGTTCGTCACCAAACTTCAATTCAGTTCGTCACCAAACTTCAATTCAGTTCGTCACCAAACTTCAATTCAGTTCGTCACCAAACTTCAATTCAGTTCGTCATCAAACTTCAATTCAGTTCGTCACCAAACTTCAATTCAGTTCGTCACCAAACTTCAATTCAGTTCGTCATCAAACTTCAATTCAGCTCGTCATCAAACTTCAATTCAGTTCGTCACCAAACTTCAATTCAGTTCGTCACCAAACTTCAATTCAGTTCGTCACCAAACTTCAATTCAGTTCGTCACCAAACTTCAATTCAGTTCGTCATCAAACTTCAATTCAGTTCGTCACCAAACTTCTATTCAGTTCGTCACCAAACTTCAATTCAGTTCGTCATCAAACTTCAATTCAGTTCGTCATCTATTATGTCTTCAATTAGTCACTGTATATTATTTAGTTCAATTGTTACACATTTCTCGTTGCTCATTTCTTTTACACTCGCTGCTCATTTCTTTTACAACCGTTGCTCATTTCTGTTACACTCGTTGCTCATTTCTTTTACACTCGTTGCTCATTTCTTTTACACTCGTTGCTCATTTCTTTTACAATCGTTGCTCATTTCTTCTTCACTTCGCTGCTCATTTCTCCTCAGTTTATCACCTCATCTTCAGTTCTCTCACAATCCTTCATTCAGTTTAAACGTCCTCCTATTCAGACTAATGATCAAGACTCCAGCTCTTTATTTTCGTCATAAGAGGTTCTTGTACAACTAATTATAGTGTTTAAGAACTCCCCCCACTCTCTTAAAGCTGACATTATGAAGCCAACATGTTGCAATGATTTCTATACACTTTTCATATGATCTCTTTGATGCTCAAATAAATGCACTTCTTTTTCCATTGAATGATTCAATAGATTTGTTTTGATATCTTCATCTAATTGAACTAATCACCACCGCCTTTGTATAGCGTAAATAGTACCTGGGACTTTTAATACCTATTCTTATCATCGTAGGAATATTGAGTCATTTTTGCACAGCGTCTCCACGGTGTAGGCGTAGCCTTATTTTGTCCGACACTCTCCATCAAACACTGAAAACTTTTATTATTCGTCCCTGGATGTTTTATTTTATCTTATTTATTTTCCAACTCAGACAAAGCTAGGCTAAGATATTTTATGATATTTTTTCCTTTCTATTATCGAAGTTTGAATTAAAGTCTTCAAAAGTTTGACAGATTTTTCTCCAAGATTTCTTTTGGGTAAACAGTCTTCTTCATGAAGTCCTTTTTAGTGATGAGTCTTGCTTAAAATACTAAACAACTTCTTGACGCTTTTTAGTGACATGCAGTTAGTAATTAAGGCCCATACTATTCTAGCAGTTTTCCCGCCGCGTTTTCACTACACTGTTCCTGCTTCTTAAAATTCAAAGTATACTAAGCAGTGAAACCGCGGCGTAACCGCCCTATTAAAAACGCTTTGCAAACTATACTAGGCAGTGGAAGCGTGGCGTTTCAGCCGCGGTAAAAAACGCTTTGCGAACTATAGTGGGCAGTGAAAACGCGGCAGATACGCTTTGCAGTCTATACACGACGATTTCTATCATTTTTTTCTCTCTATATTATATTTTTTATCCAGAAATAATAATTCTAGAGCAATATTTCCTTCCCATACTGTGCAGCGGAATGTTTGGTTTTGGCGTGAACTGTGATCGATAAAACCGAACTTGATCACATTTTGAAAAGTAAATTACATGAGATTATATATGAATATATTGAAACAATGAAGGAATATGAATATTTACCATCACAAAAATTTAATTTTCGCATTAGGAGATATCACAAAATATATCTAATAATAACATCAGAAATAATGCAATAGCGAGATGTAGTAAGAATGATTGATACCACGTTAACGTACCAGCAGTCGCTAGATATTTAAAATTACCGTATTGGAACATCTTCTACTTACTGGTCTTTGTGTGTGCTTACACTTTAACTGCCGCTGTGAAACTGTCCAGTATACTTTGCAAAGCGTTTCTACCGCAGCAGTCTTAACGCGTCAAGATGCATTAGCACCGCTTACCGCTGTAGCAACACCGACAGCCAATCCGGAAGAAAAGCTAGTATAGTATGCAAATTTGTTTTCCATTAATTTAACCGTGATTAATTGAAGGGGCGTAAACAGGGCAGTGAAAACGCGGCGGTGAAACTGCTAGTATAGTATGGGCCTAATGATCTTACCTAACTAATACCATTGAACAATTACCAAAAAAATGTTCTCATTAATTCATACCATTAATGTACTCATTAATTCATACCATTAATGTACTCATTAATTCATACCATTAATGTACTCATTAATTCATACCATTAATGTTCTCATTAATTCATACCATTAATGTTCTCATTAATTCATACCATTAATGTACTCATTAATTCATACCATTAATGTACTCATTAATTCATACCATTAATGTACTCATTAATTCATACCATTAATGTTCTCATTAATTCATACCATTAATGTTCTCATTAATTCATACCATTAATGTACTCATTAATTCATACCATTAATGTTCTCATTAATTCATACCATTAATGTTCTCATTAATTCATACCATTAATGTTCTCTTTAATTCATACCATTAATGTTCTCATTAATTCATACCATTAATGTACTCATTAATTCATACCATTAATGTACTCATTAATTCATACCATTAATGTACTCATTAATTCATACCTCATCTCCCTATGGTTTTTGGTGTTTTTTTTTTCATTAGACACAGAATTACCATCTCATTTTAGTCACTTCAGGTTTGGGATAAGGAAGGAGTAGGTATTCATGAAAGGAGAATAGGTACTCATGAAAGGAGAATAGGTACTCGTGAAAGGAGAATAGGTACTCGTGAAAGGAGAATAGGTACTCGTGAAAGGAGTATAGGTACTCGTGAAAGGAGTATAGGTACTCGTGAAAGGAGTATAGGTACTCGTGAAAGGAGTATAGGTACTCGTGAGAGGAGTATAGGTACTCGTGAAAGGATTATAGGTACTCGTGAAAGGAGTATAGGTACTCGTGAAAGGAGAATAGGTACTCGTGAAGGACTATAGGTACTCGTGAAATGAGTATAGGTACTCGTGAAAGGAGAATAGGTACTCGTGAAGGACTATAGGTACTCGTGAAATGAGTATAGGTACTCGTGATACGAGTATAGGTACATGTGTAAGGAGTAGGTACTCGTGAGAGGATTAAAAAATGATAATCTGATTAGCAGATTTATAATCTCAGTCATCTCTTTGTGTCCCTTCAACAATGATAATATTTGCATCTTTATACTTTTAATCTGTTGGTTACGCTGTAATATAGTGGGATATTATTAACTATATATTCAGATAAAAGCTAACATTTAGTCAATAATTGTATGCTGTATATAACGGTCACCAAATTTTTCAGTTGATGTAATACTTTTCGAAACTGAAATATAATCTAATGATGAATGATAGAAATTCCCCCAAAAAATCATTGAGTACATTAGCAAGTTTTGAATTCCCTTCTCTTCAATCAGCAAAGTTCTGCCCATTTTTTGAGTCCTGGTTTCTCGTTAAAAATACCAAGATAAAAAAGTCTAAGCCCAAACAAACAAGGATTCATACCGAGACAATAAATAATTCCTTATAAAAGAAGAGCAGCTAGCCCAAACTTATTCCTCAAAGTACACAAACAATCTCCAAGAGTGTAATATTTTTGTCTGGACTTACTACACGTCACTGGGAGTGAAAGAAAAAGCGAGTGCAAGAAGAGGAGTTAGTCATACTCTAAAACCTGGCGTGAGAAAAGAGATGGGCAACCTAAATGAATTATTAGGGATGCTCTAGTCTGAAGTTGTAGTAAGTGCTGGTAGCCATGGTATGATTCTAAGTGGTAAAACCATGGTATGATTCTAAGTGGTATAACCATGGTATGATTCTAAGTGGTATAACCATGGTATGATTCTAAGTGGTATAACCATGGTATGATTCTAAGTGGTATAACCATGGTATGATTCTAAGTGGTAAAACCATGGTATGATTCTAAGTGGTAAAACCATGGTATGATTCTAAGTGGTATAACCATGGTATGATTCTAAGTGTTAAAAACATGGTATGATTCTAAGTGGTAAAACCATGGTATAATTCTAAGTGGTATAACCATGGTATGATTCTAAGTGGTAAAACCATGGTATGATTCTAAGTGGTAAAACCATGGTATGATTCTAAGTGGTATAACCATGGTATGATTCTAAGTGGTAAAACCATGGTATGATTCTAAGTGGTAAAACCATGGTATGATTCTAAGTGGTATAACCATGGTATGATTCTAAGTGGTATAACCATGGTATGATTCTAAGTGGTATAACCATGGTATGATTCTAAGTGGTATAACCATGGTATGATTCTAAGTGGTATAATCATGGTATGATTCTAAGTGGTATAACCATGGTATGATTCCAAGTGGTATAACCATGGTATGATTCTAAGTGGTATAACCATGGTATGATTCTAAGTGGTATAACCATGGTATGATTCTAGGTGGTGTAACCATGGTATGATTCAAAGTGGTATAACCATGGTATGATTCTAAGTGGTAAAACCATGGTATGATTCTAAGTGGTAAAACCATGGTATGATTCTAAGTGGTATAACCATGGTATGATTCTAAGTGGTATAACCATGGTATGATTCAAAGTGGTATAACCATGGTATGATTCTAAGTTGTATAACCATGGTATGATTCTAAGTGGTAAAACCATGGTATGATTCTAAGTCGTAAAACCATGGTATGATTCTAAGTGGTATAACCATGGTATGATTCTAAGTGGTAAAACCATGGTATGATTCTAAGTGGTAAAACCATGCTATGATTCTAAGTGGTATAACCATGGTATGATTCTAAGTGGTATAACCATGGTATGATTCTAAGTGGTAAAACCATGCTATGATTCTAAGTGGTATAACCATGGTATGATTCTAAGTGGTAAAACCATGGTATGATTCTAAGTGGTATAACCATGGTATGATTCTAGGTGGTGTAACCATGGTATGATTCAAAGTGGTATAACCATGGTATGATTCTAAGTGGTATAACCATGGTATGATTCTAAGTGGTATTACCATGGTATGATTCTAAGTGGTATAACCATGGTATGATTCTAGGTGGTGTAACCATGGTATGATTCAAAGTGGTATAACCATGGTATGATTCTAAGTGGTATAACCATGGTATGATTCTAAGTGGTAAAACCATGGTATGATTCTAAGTGGTATAACCATGGTATGATTCTAAGTGGTAAAACCATGGTATGATTCTAAGTGGTATAACCATGGTATGATTCTAAGTGGTATAACCATGGTATGATTTTAAGTGGTATAACCATGGTATGATTCTAGGTGGTGTAACCATGGTATGATTCAAAGTGGTATAACCATGGTATGATTCTAAGTGGTATAACCATGGTATGATTCTAAGTGGTATAACCATGGTATGATTTTAAGTGGTATAACCATGGTATGATTCTAAGTGGTATAACCATGGTATGATTCTAGGTGGTGTAACCATGGTATAATTCTAGGTGGTAAAACCATGGTATAATTCTAGGTGGTATAACCATGGTATAATTCTAGGTGGTATAACCATGGTATGATTCTAGGTGGTGTAACCATGGTATAATTCTAGGTGGTAAAACCATGGTATAATTCTAGGTGGTGTAACCATGGTATGATTCAAAGTGGTATAACCATGGTATGATTCTAAGTGGTATAACCATGGTATGATTCTAAGTGGTATAACCATGGTATGATTCTAAGTGGTATAACCATGGTATGATTTTAAGTGGTATAACCATGGTATGATTCTAAGTGGTATGACCATGGTATGATTCTAGGTGGTGTAACCATGGTATAATTCTAAGTGGTATAACCATGGTATAATTCTAGGTGGTAAAACCATGGTATGATTCTAGGTGGTATAACCATGGTATGATTCTAGGTGGTGTAACCATGGTATAATTCTAGGTGGTAAAACCATGGTATAATTCTAGGTGGTATAACCATGGTATAATTCTAGGTGGTATAACCATGGTATGATTTTAGGTGGTGTAACCATGGTATAATTCTAGGTGGTAAAACCATGGTATAATTCTAGGTGGTATAACCATGGTATAATTCTAGGTGGTATAACCATGGTATGATTCTAGGTGGTGTAACCATGGTATAATTCTAGGTGGTAAAACCATGGTATGATTCTAAGTGGTATAACCATGGTATGATTCTAGGTGGTGTAACCATGGTATGATTCAAAGTGGTATAACCATGGTATGATTCTAAGTGGTAAAACCATGGTATGATTCTAAGTGGTATAACCATGGTATGATTCTAGGTGGTGTAACCATGGTATAATTCTAAGTGGTATAACCATGGTATAATTCTAGGTGGTAAAACCATGGTATGATTCTAGGTGGTATAACCATGGTATGATTCTAGGTGGTGTAACCATGGTATAATTCTAGGTGGTAAAACCATGGTATAATTCTAGGTGGTATAACCATGGTATAATTCTAGGTGGTATAACCATGGTATGATTTTAGGTGGTGTAACCATGGTATAATTCTAGGTGGTAAAACCATGGTATAATTCTAGGTGGTATAACCATGGTATAATTATAGGTGGTATAACCATGGTATGATTCTAGGTGGTGTAACCATGGTATAATTCTAGGTGGTAAAACCATGGTATAATTCTAGGTGGTATAACCATGGTATGATTCTAGGTGGTATAACCATGGTATGATTCTAGTTGGTATAATCATGGTATGATTCTAGTTGGTATAATCATGGTATGATTCTAGTTGGTATAATCATGGTATGATTCTAGTTGGTATAATCATGGTATGATTGTAGTTGGTATAATCATGGTATGATTCTAGTTGGTATAATCATGGTATGATTCTAGTTGGTATAATCATGTTATGATTCTAGTTGGTATAATCCTGGTGTGATTTAAGGTGGTATAACCACGGTATTATTTAAGATGCCGATGAATCTGGTGTGATTTACCTATTTTGAGCTGTTATCGATGTCCGGTAAGTTCTTCGCCATCAATTCACCGCATGGTTAGTTTTGGCACTTAATTCACTGCAACTTAATTCTTCACGTGGTAATTCACCACACAAACAACTTAATTCAAAATATAACAGTATACTCACAACATACAATGGATATAGTTAAAAGAAAGAACTGTGGTAAGTTTTGTTCACTATAGAATGCTTATATATAGCATAAGTATGAATGCATTGAATAATGGTAAGAAAGTAGTCTCGTCTACACGATGATCATTAGTTACACAGGAGTGTGACTCCTAAACGAAACTATACGTTATAGTTAAGAGCACTGAATAAAACCATTTTTCAAATTTAGAAGAATTGCAAATGCTAATAATTATTTTATTGCCACATACACTAATAAGTTGAGTATATGAGGAGTTTCTCTATCAATTTTAATATATGCATAAAGTTGTCGAACCATTTTCTTCACTTTGATTCAGAGGAGTGTATATACACATTACTTAAATTGAAATTTATAACGCGGTGAACTTACCATGCGGTTAATTGAGTTGCAGTGAACTTACTATGAGAGGAATTGTGTACAGTGAGCTTTTCAGCGGTGAATTAAGTGCGGTGAACTTTCCGGCCGTGAATTAAGTGCGGTGAACTTTCCAGCGGTGAATTGAGGGTGGTGAACTTAATTAACGCCCTCAATCATCATGTTAATCATGATGTCATTTTAGGTAGTATAGCCATGGGTGGCTCTATGGAAATTCCCCCGTGAAAAATTCCACCAGGAAGAACCCACTGCTTAAAAGATCCACCATGAAATATTCCACCACCGGAAAATTCCACTGCATAATACTGTATTTTATTTACAGAAGTATAACACTGAATATTATTGATTAAAAAATACGTTTTAGGTGGTAACCAAACAACATTTTATCAGGTAAAAATATCAGAAATTATGAGTATAGGTTATGTTCAGTCAAGGCCTAAGAAATAAGCTAAGGTGAACAAACGAAATCAGGGACGGTTTAAACGATTGGTTCAAGAGTATCTTCTAAGGAGACCGTCACGTGTAAATTGAATTTCTTCACTTAATTTCTTATGTGTTTTTATGAAGAAATATAGTCTCAGGAAGATTCTCATAAACTCTTATGACAATCTGACCCTTATTACGTAAGGAGAAACCCTCTACGTCTTACGCTGCAGGTAATTATTGAGGCGGGGCGTGGTGGACGAAACCTCTCGAATTTCAGAGAGGGAAGTAGGTGAGAACAAAAACTATTATACATTTTTACTTTCATTTAGATATATAACAGCGACTTTACTTTATATTTTTCTTGAAAAGGCAAATTTTGAGAAAAGCAAAAAAAAAACATCATTTTGGTCTACCCTGAAAAGTTGTATTTTCAACTTTTAAAGTTTTTAACTCAAGTTAAAAGTGACATAGTAAAGACAAATAGTTAATTGTAGACTGATCAGCAATGTGTTGGCATCCTTTTTGTCAGCTTTTACTTAGTTGATTTAGTGGTTGTAATTTTTTTATATAGAGATTACTAAAATTTTCAATGAAAAATACATTTTTTTGGAATAGATACGAGACAATCGAAGATATTTTTAATGTAAAATTTTACTAGCAATCGATTTTATAAACCGCATCTCTTTATCTCTTTTAGTTGTTGTGTTATTGAAAATTTTACGAACCTCATTTTTTGGAGGTTTTGGGGGGTGAGGGAGTGAAGGGTGGCACAAAAATTGTTCCTAAATGAAAGTTTGTGCATAAGACATGATACAGACATGTGAGAAGTTTCAAGATTGTAACTTTAATTTATAATAAAGTTTAAATAGTTTTTATTCAGCAATAAAATTCAGCTCCCACAGTGGTCAACAATTTAGATCCTCTTTCACTCTCCTTTACACTAACGATTTTTTGTATCTGCTCTTTCATAATTACAGTTTTCTTACCCATAACAGCGGACACGTTGGCTGGATGGTTATGATCACCAGATAGAAAAATTATCTTGAAAAAAAAAAACACATTCCTAAGTTTTTATTTTTAAAGGCCCGCTGCCAGAAGAAGCAGACCTTCTTTAAATAATTAAAAATCCATTATCTTTATTTAGACAATGAACATTAAAAAACGAAAGATATGCTTCTCTTCTCTACCCAAACTGTGGTCATAATACTTCCCTTGACCGACGTCAGGATACTGAAAGCATTCCCACTCTGAACTGCCAAACCAACCCTATGTTCTAACCCAAACCTCTCTCACACATCATCAGTGACGTCGGTAATAGGTTGTATGTACTTCTGTTCTGCAGCTTTTGTAAAACAAAGCACATCGCCTATACGTTTAAGTTTTCTTTGCATAGTCAAAAAGTTTTTCATACATAGCTGTCTTCGTCTACCCATTTTAATTTTTTTTTTTCTCCTTTTAATATATGGTGTTGCCATTGTAATGGTAACTACAGAGCTCTTCTACTTTTAAATGAAAGATGAGTGAGAACTGTTACCATTATTAAATGAACATAAGAGCTGTAAATTTGACTGAGCTGCCTGCGTCCTATTCTGTCGCAATTAGCCAGATTAATATTTAATGCCTTTAGATAGGATAAATGCATTGTTTTTATTTCAAAGAAAGATTTCTCATTAATTATAAATCTCCTAAAGAATACATTTTACGGCATAATTTCACTGAATCTAAGATAACATATGAGATAAACTTCAATTATATTTACTGTAAATTTTTTCAAAATAGTGAAAGCTTCCATGGCGATCTTTTTGCAGTTGATGATTTAAACGCTGGTGAAATTTTCAATTGTAGAACTTTTCACAGAGAAATTTACTGACCATAAACCTGGTATTAGTTAAAGATCTGTAAACCTGATGTTTTTTAGGTAAACTTGGGTATGAGTGTCACATATGAATATCAATTTATTGCTGCAAATTAAAATTTAACGATTTAAAAATATTTAACATTCAATGAACCTAAACTCTGGAATACCATACCGCAGACCATACGCACCAGCAATTCAATTCCCAATTTCACGAAAAAATATATGACTTATTTATTAAATGAACACGCTACGTAATCCTGTCATCTTATTTTTAATTTTTCTATTTTTTCTCTTACATTTTCAATACATTCAATAGTTTCGTCACATGTCCTAAACATTTACTCTGCTATAAATATCTGTAATAACTTTTAATCCTTCTCATAGACACCTAAATTTTTTAAATTTTTGTTTGCCTGAAAAGTTGAATTTAGAACTATAGTATAGGCTTGAATGTATTAATTTGTTCACTAAAGTTTATTTATTGCTTCATATTAAGATTAACATAATAAAAGACTGTCAATATACACTTTTATCAACATTCACTCAGATGTCACTCTTCATATCTCTTCATAATTTCACAGTCCATGAAATAATATCCGTATTATAACTCGCGTTCAATGTTAGCAACTTATCATCTACAGACACCCATTCTACTTAAGTATAACATGAATTAAATAGCAGTCTCTTCAATATCTTGTAATTCAGTCGATTGCGAAGATATAATGACTCAGCGATAATGTCCGCAATTACGATATTTTGCGATACTAAACTATAATAATTTATCGAATGACACTTTGATAAATTTCTTTCGGAAGTTAATTCTAACATTTAAATTTATTCTCTTCAATTGTTTAGGAAAATAGAAAAACGACTGGCTTTAAAATCTGAGGAAATGATCAGATAATGATTTTTCTATTTGTATGGATTCTAATCATTATGAACTTTAACATATCATCTCGACCATTAAATTTTGAAATGAATCACTATTAAATTTAGTGATTAATTAATCTGATTAAACTGGAATACAAACCTCCATTAAATATAAATCAGTTTATAATAAATAGCGAATAGAAATTGGCAGAAATTTGATATGCTTTTCATGGCAAATCAAGTGAAGATTTTCATTCAATGAATATTCTAGACTATTCATGAATAACGAATTATTCGAGTGAAGAAATATCTCTGAAGCTAAAACTGTTGCCATTGCATTCTTAAATTACACATGCATGCATTAATAGAAAATATCTTTCAATATAACGAAATGGATTGCATATAAAATTATCATGGGGATATAAATACGTCAGTTGGGAGGAAATGTACGCAATGAATTATTACTGAACTGTTTTTCCCAATAGGTCATATTAAATGGCTGATTATTATAAAGAGTAGTCGGTTGGTCGCTGTAATGAAGCGGTATTAGTTGTACTATTCGTACCATTGCTATTTTTTTTTTCAAAGTTGCATAATATTTTTTAGATCAGAAAATAACTAACTAGAAAAGTTGTACATGTTAGATAGTTTCCTTTTGTTGTTCTAACACTTGTTATAAATTGTCAAAGAGATTTTGTTGAAATTGGTAATACTATTGCAAAAGGTATGAATAACCATTAATTAATATCATGAAAGATGTTATTTAATAAATAACAGTTATCTATTCAAAATTACTTAGCAAACTATTATTGATGTTCAATAAAATAGAACAAAGAAAATGTTTCGATGCGAGAAATATTAGTTATATTAATTCACTAACAGTATACATAGAAGCACATGCTTTGAACTTCTATGTTATATTGCATTTATAACAATATGAATGCTTTCAATTATAATTATTGAGAAATATTTGAATTCAGTTGAAAAATGGTAACGCTTTATTTTAAATCTAATTACCATTTTTTATATCTGATTTATTAATCATTTTTCATTGCAATACAATAAATATTCTTATAACTATAATTAATATATTTTTCATTACTATGAAATATTATTTATTTCAATTAATTATATACCATTGCAATTTCTTTATATTATTCTCTTTAATAAAGTATCTTTCAAAGAAGAACACAAGCCTGTACAACTGGTTTGTTCCGGATTTTCAAACAAAAAAATTATAAGTTCGTTGTCCTCTTCTTCTCTTCATCTTCTGTGGATGAAATGTCATATTTTGGGGCAATTTTGTAACCGAGAGTTTCTCTCGGACTTTAATGGCATTCTTAATTGTTAGTGGATTGAACTTCAAACCATTCATTTGAATACAAAATTAGAACACACGCATTAAATGCACGGAAAGTGAAATTACAATGTTTGGTATAAGCTATCCAGTTGAAATTGAAATAAAAATTAGAACGAATTTTAACACTATCGCCATGCAATGATCACTGGGTTGTTAAACTTCTTTGAAGTCGATTTTAAACCTACAAATTTGGTTGTTTTCCGAGTTTTGTCAATAAACACGAATGAAGTATTTTCCACAACAGCAAAAATTCACCAGCGCTAATGTCAGTAAACATGAATACAACCTATATTTATTTTTAAACTATAGGCACTATTCAATTTCTGGACAAAAGATTTTTCTTCACAATTAGAATTAAGAAAAAGAAGACCTAACTGTTATTAAAAAACTGAACCCACCGATACTTTTAGCCCTAAAATCTTTCTCTCCGTTCTTTACCTCACAGGCAGTCTGTGTAGCAAATTAGTTACTTGTGTTCGTGTGTAGATTGAGAATGAGATCGTGAAGCTACAAACTTATGCAAAAACTTTCTTGCAAATTAACTTCTAAGTTTATCAACACGTTCGCACCTTTTGTTTTGCTGTGTTCGCTCCCATAACAAAGTGGACTCTTAATTAGACTTTGGTTTCGAGACTCTCCATAAAGATATTGCAATATTGGCATTTGGAATATGATCTTATTTTGAATGAATGCGTGAGTAAAAAGAGTCATTTTGTTAAAATTATTTAAAAATTTAATTTTTTTTTAAATTATTTAAAATTAAAGATTAAAAAAAAAATTAATTAAAATTATTTAAAATTTTTGTTAAAATTATTTAAAATTTTTGTTAAAATTATTTAAAATTTTTGTTAAAATTATTTAAAAATTATTTAAAATGTTATAAGATTCGAAAGATTTAAATAGTAAATAATCTCAAATAAGTGGACATTAAACATCTGTTTCATTTTTCATATCATGTTTCATGGGCCAGAGTGTAAAACTTTAAATTTTTCAATGATGCATCAATTTAACTAAAGATATATCTTCAATTTTCAATATAATCTCTACATACAAATCCTTTTATGCAAAACTCACAAGGTATGTGAATTTTATCTCATATAATTTACTAGGTAATTGCAAATAACTAATTTGCTTTGATATACCGAGTCATGTGAATATTGACAAAAATGTCCTTTTTTGAAAACCCTAGTGAAATTTCACAAGATTTATTATCTGAAACACCAATTAATACTAACGGTGAAATACAGTGATGGAGGGTTAAAAGCTTCACATTATTTTAAAGATTTTAAAAGTTAAGACAGCAATAATTAAAATCCTCGTCTTTAGTTTTTATATCTATTCTATTTTCCACTCACAGCCGATAGCTGTGAACTTTGAAAAATAGTAAAAAATCTGTGGATTAATTGCAGTGTGCATAAATACAATGTTCGTTTATTCGTTCGAGATAAATCATAAGCATACAATGGATATCAGTTGGAGGACATATTTCGTACTTTAAATTAGAATATCGTAAAGCATAGTATATTGCCAACTTCTTACTGCGCTAAAATATATCACTTAAGTTATAGGGTCATTGCCGCTCTATTTCATCATCGATATAATGAAATATAACATATAATAGTGTCTCAAAATTCTTGACCAACAGTTCAGTCACGGAAAATTCTGCTACGGAAAATTCGTTCATTTTGCTTCTTTTTAATACAAGAACGTGAAGTGTATGCTATAATTTCAGTCGTATGAAATCTAGCTAGATTGAAATATTCTAGATTTTCTTAGTTATTTTCCTTTCATGTTTTTATTCGGAATTGAAATACTGTTTTCTCTTATAAGTTATATAAAATAAATGCAATGCATGTAATTACCAACGTAAATACTTATGATTTCTGAACTTTATTTAAATAGTAAATAATTTTACGGGGCTTTTTTCAGTTACCAATAAAAACACATTTCATTTCAATTAGTTTTATTTAATAGTATAATGCAAATTTTCCGCAGTCAAATTTTGCCGCTGGTGGAATTCACCGTCAGGGGAAAGTACCGGTGGTCGAACTTTACGCGAGGGAATTTACGTAGAACCATAACCATATATGCTTTAAAACGAACAAATTATTTAATTTATTTTGACGGTCAGGGTAAATTATGTTTGATGGGGATTTTCTCAGCAAATTAGTTATTTTATTTCTTTGACGTCATAAATTTCCAAGATTCCTATTGGCTCGGACTTATCATGTTTCTAAATCATTATATACCGAATAGCTCTATTAATAATTTAACATATACTTCATTAGATATAGCTAAAACAAATATCTTAAAAATAATTTCCAACTTAATAAATATATTCGAGCAAGATTTCCAAACCTCAGTTTCCTGATGATTGAGGTCCTATGTCAAAATTAACAGACGACCAAACAACTCTCAATACTTACCGACCAAAAAAGCAGAACATTTTGTAGTTTGGAGTACGTAATCACCCTCGCGAGAGTTCAGAATCACTAATTCTATTGATTACAATTTCTGAATGAGAATAAGTGTTTTTGCTATCCCTCTTAAGTCACTATAGTAGCTCAAGAATTAGTACGTGTACGATTTTAACACGTGCCTAATATTTAGAAACGAATTACAGCGTTGATAAAAAGAAGATAAAATTCAATTACTACAACATATTACATTGTGTTGTATTAAACTATTTGTGATGTTCTCATTTAGTTAATAAAACAAGAGAGTATTTCTGGAGAATGAATTCTAAAAATAATAGCATCTTGACGACACTTATATAATGTTGGTATCCAATTTACGTGCATTGAATACCGACTTATTTTAACATATTAAATACATTTCTATATAATGTTACACTATTCATCTATCAAGATTTAATGCTACGTATATTATCTTATTAATATATTACATTACTTCATTATAATACTTATAATACTACAAGTTATGGAAAATAGGTGGATTGGAAGAATTCAATAATATGAAATTTCCGTGCACGAATTTAGAATCGTCATAATGACACTCATGAAATGAATTACAAACAATGAAGGTGTGGAGAAAGCTGTCAAGATTCACTATTGTGGGAAATGTAAAAGTTAAAGCTAACCTTAATATGTAAATAATTAAACATTCTTTTTATCATTAGATAAATAATAGATGTATTTTATTTGTTTACAATGTACTTTTTTAAGGATGTTGTTCACTCTCTTTGTTCTCTTCCATTTGTTCACAATGTACTCTCTTCAGGATGTTGTTCACTCTCTTTGTTCTCTTCCATTTGTTCACAATGTACTCTCTTCAGGATGTTGTTCACTCTCTTTGCTATTCCATTTGTTCACAATGTACTCTCTTCAGGATGTAGTTCACTCTCTTTGTCCTCTTCCATTTGTTCACAATGTACTCTCTTCAGGATGTAGTTCACTCTCTTTGTCCTCTTCCATTTGTTCACAATGTACTCTCTTCAGGATGTAGTTTCACTCTCTTTGTTCTCTTCCATTTGTTCACAATGTACTCTCTTCAGGATGTAGTTTCACTCTCTTTGTTCTCTTCCATTTGTTCACAATGTACTCTCTTCAGGATGTAGTTTCACTCTCTTTGTTCTCTTCCATTTGTTCACAATGTACTCTCTTCAGGATGTAGTTTCACTCTCTTTGTTCTCTTCCATTTGTTCACAATGTACTCTCTTCAGGATGTAGTTTCACTCTCTTTGTTCTCTTCCATTTGTTCACAATGTACTCTCTTCAGGATGTAGTTTCACTCTCTTTGTTCTCTTCCATTTGTTCACAATGTAGTTTCTTTACGAGGTCAGTAGGCAAACTTTTATTGCCGAGACTTAGCGATAATAAATACAAATGGTATTCTATAGCTGTAATTTATTGGGGCATTACCCTGCAGGCTTTAGTCGGCCACTCTTGCGTGCACCAAACTAGGAGGGGATGAGTGTGAGGAGCGGAGCGGAGGCAGAGTGGAGGATCAGGTGGAAGAGAGGAGGAGAAGAAGGTGAAGGAAGAGGTATAGGTGGTTTAGGAAAGAGTGGTCGTGTGGATAAAGTGGAGGAGGGAAATATGTATAAGGAGGTTTAGTGAAAATCACAACCGTGATTATTTTTTCATTAACTGAAATTGACTACAACATAAAATGAATAGGAAAATGGAACACTACACAATTATAACATTTTAAAGAATCTAGATTGTAGAGCTTATGTAGACTCTGTATTGAAATTAACATTATTCCTCAAAGATTTAAAATGTAAAAATTCAATCAATGCAATTCATCATCAGGAAAAGTATATGAATTTCAGAGAAATACCAATACCTTTCATGAAAAAACTAAATAAAATATCAATTTACTATATTATAAATTTCTTTCTTTCTTAAAAATATATAAGCCATTATAATTTGGTAATACAATATTATAAAATAGTAGATATGTAATTTAGTTACACACAGAGAGGATTAGTTGAATCTTATCCAATTTGATTTGTTTTAACTTATAAGAATGGTTTGGTTTTGCCCCTACCTACGTGGTGAGTTGCAGGTACTATTTAAAATGAGTTAAATTAATTGACGTTGGTTAAAAAAAAGTCGTTTTGACTCACTCCTAAACTTAAAAAAAAGTAGCGCCAACTCTCATAGTAAGTTAATTTATACACCAGACACATTGGATTAACAGTCTTTATGAGTTACTACAATGCACTCTGTCATAATTGTTTCAACATGCGTTAAAATTCTCAAAAAAACTAACTTTTAACTCTCATAGTAAGTTGATTCAATCCATAAAATAAATTGAATTAACTAAAGTTTGATGACACACCATGTCATAGTTGTTTTAACACACATGAAAACATGAATAAAGTCCAACCAACTCTCGTAATAAATTGATACAAAGCATAAATTGATGACCCATTAGATATGACCACATGGGCTGTACTTTTTCTCTGTGTGTTTAAGATTCAAATGTAGAATACATCGGAGAAGTTTAAATTTCATTGAATGCGAATTATTTAATTGTATGAAATTGGATGAATATTCATAAAAATAATTCACTGAATATGTAAATTGGGTAAGTTACGAGTTATTAAACGGTTCCACATTTTCGATCATGATAATTTATATTAGCTCGTAATTTAATTTGTATATATAGTATATACCATTAGGTATTATATAAATTAATTAAAATAGTGGATAAATTGCATTTTTCTTATCTGGTCGAAAAAGTGGAGCCATTCAACAACTCTGAACTTACTCCTAAAATGTGCAAGTTTCTTTACTGTTAAATAAGTTGCTACATTAGAATGGCTATGTAAAGATGATACTTTAGTTTCCTGAATAATGCACAGTTTTTAAAGTGGAGCATTCGCAGTGTAGGTACTGCAGATAGAAGAATGAAGTCATTTTCTCACTTTACTACATTCACTGAGTTGTTTAATTGAGGAGATATGAAGACATACTGTAAATATTTATATAATGCATTAACTAGGATATTAAATATCAACGAAGATCATTGCAAAACTATGCAACTCATTGCAATAGACTCTTTACGTTACTAATTTACAACTCTTTGCTCCAACACTAACTAGGTTCTCTTCAGCGTATTTTCTCTTTTCCGCTCAAAGCAGGTAGTGGAGTTTGTGCCATAGATAATAACTCTACCGTGTTCTTCTCTTCCAATTTCTACTTTCACTCCGCAGTTTTACGGGGAAATTTTCAACAGAATATGCCGAGTTGAAAAAGAAAACCAGTGTTTAACACGAAGAGAATACAAACTATGGTTAGGAAGAGAATACAAACTATGGTTAGGAAGAGAATACAAACTATGGTTAGGAAGAGAATACAAACTATGGTTAGGAAGAGAATACAAACTATGGTTAGGAAGAGAATACAAACTATGGATAGGAAGAGAATACAAACTATGGTTAGCAAGAGAATACAAACTATGGTTAGGAAGAGAATACAAACTATGGTTAGGAAGAGAATACAAACTATGGTTAGGAAGAGAATACAAACTATGGTTAGGAAGAGAATACAAACTATGGTTAGGAAGAGAATACAAACTATGGATAGGAAGAGAATACAAACTATGGTTAGGAAGAGAATACAAACTATGGATAGGAAGAGAATACAAACTATGGTTAGGAAGAGAATACAAACTATGGTTAGGAAGAGAATACAAACTATGGTTAGGAAGAGAATACAAACTATGGATAGGAAGAGAATACAAACTATGGTTAGGAAGAGAATACAAACTATGGTTAGGAAGAGAATACAAACTATGGTTAGGAAGAGAATACAAACTATGGTTAGGAAGAGAATACAAACTATGGCTAGGAAGAGAATACAAACTATGGACAGTAAGGCCCCCTTCACACTTGCGTTTCTCAACGCCGCGTTAGAAATACTGCTCATGGCAAAAAGTTTAGCTGCAATTAATTTTAACGGAGACCTTCACACTTGCGTTAGAAAAATTGCTGCGTTTTTTCTAACGCAAGTGTGACGAGCTCCGTTCAAATTAATTGCAGCTAAACTTTTTGCCATGAGCAGTATTTCTAACGCGGCGTTGAGAAACGCAAGTGTGAAGCGGGCATAAGAGAATACAAACTATGTTACTCAGTAGAGTATTCAGTTAGTAATCTTTGTGCATGGAGAGTAAATTTGTAGTTAACTTACACTTCTTTAACATAACTTTAGATTTAAATGTTATTAATATTCTTAAATACTCAGGTATGACAAGATATGGTTATTTCACTTACAAAACACTAAATACAGGGTGTGGCAAAAGTCAGGAACTACTTTTAGAAATTAATTATGCAAAAACAAAGAAAGACGGAATCGCTTGGTTAATTTTAAACAGAAGAGGAAATTTTAAGTTTTCATTTGAATATAATATCTTTTAAATGTCTACCATTAGCGTCTATGCACATACGCATCCCTTCAACCGTCACTTTTCTTAAAATATCAGGAGTAATGTTGTGAATCTCTTGAACAATATTCACTTCACATCTTCCAGATTATGGAGCCTATTATGTAAACTTTCTCCTTTAAATGACGCCCATAAAGAAATCTGGATGTGTCAAATCAGGAGATCTAGGTGACCAAGGAACAGTACCGATATGCGAGATCTATCGATTTGAGAAAAGTGACTTGAGAAGTTCAAGTGATTCCTTTGCTGTGTGTACTGTGACTCAGTTTTGTTGGAACCACATATCATTTAAATTCACATCTTGGATATCTGGGATTAACATTCTTGAATGCATTTTCGATATGATGCACCGGCCATTAATAATCTCAGTTTTCTCGTTCTCATCCTCAAAGAGATATGGACCGATGATCCTCTTGCATGTCATACCGCACCAGACAGTATCCTTTTGAGGATGCTGAATTAGATTGCCTGTAACCGTAAAAACCATCATCACAACTGAATCATTGATATACGAAAAAAAAAATAAATCTCCTCTTCCGTTCAAAATTAACCAAACGCTTCTATCTTTCTTAGTTTTTGAATATTAAGTTTTAAAAGTAGTACCTGACTTTTATCACACCCTGTAGTATAACTAAAATGGTAACAGAACTGCTTTCATTTTATGATAAATTAATTACAACTGTGTATAACTCGTACATTTTAGAAATATTTTTGTAGGCATAATGGCATGATCGCAAAATATTTTTTTATAATAATCTTCATCCAATATTTATTGTTTTAATAATTATTTGCAATCATTATTCACCACATAATAATCTAGTGACGTTCGCTCCAATACTATTTCCATGGTAGTGATTATAATTTATTTAGTTATTATAAAGTAAATAACTGGAAAATAGTTTACCGATAGATTTTCCAACTAACGATAAAATAATTCAGAAAAATGTCCAATATCGACTAGAGTACTGCAGAGTTTCTTTGCCATAGTTTGGACTACATCTTTTCATTGAATTATAATACACTGCAATCATTATATAATAAAATATAGGTATTTATTATAGACTCACTAAATATACTCATATTTCAACACAAGTTTATATCATACTATTATTTATTTCAGTTTAGGAGGATAACGCTACTAAGGTATCGCATTTGCTTTATTTAAATTAGTCATTTTATTTGTATTAGTCTTTTTATTTACATTAGTCATTTTATTTACATTAGTCATTTTATTTACATTAGTCATTTTATTTACATTAGTCATTTTATTTACATTAGTCATTTTATTTGTATTAGTCATTTTATTTACATTAGTCATTTTATTTACATTAGTCATTTTATTTACATTAGTCATTTTATTATTGAATGAATAAGGAAGATTTATTTATTTATATTACTTATTTTATGAATAATATAATGTTTATATACATTAGTCATTTTATTATTATACTGCGTGACCCAAACATTAAATGACGTATGACTCAAATCAATTTGAGTCATTACTTGTGTGGGTCAGAGTGTTCCAAAGCTGGTCAAAATGACCTATCTAAATAGTAACACTGACTTGAATTCTAAGTCTTGAACTGAGGAAAAGAAATATTTATTAAATTTAATAAAAAATTATGAGAAATAAATGTTAAATGAATGATGAATATTTGATGAATATTTGATGAATGTTTGATGAATATTTGATGAATATTTGATGAATATTTGATGAATATTTGATGAATATTTGATGAATATTTGATGAATGTTAAATGAATGATGAATATTTGATGAATATTTGATGAATGTTTGATGAATATTTGATGAATATTTGATGAATATTTGATGAATATTTGTTGAATATTTGTTGAATGTTAAATGAAAAAGGAATGAAGCATAACGAATGCTAAGTGACAGTGACAACTAAAGATGTAGATCTCGTGTCACTTTCTGTTGATAGTAACTAACACTCAGTGTCAGGTTGGTGTCAGGTAGCAAGAATAACGTCTAACAAGATAACTAAATAGCTAGATTGAGTTACTTCTTCTATTTATTTATAGTAGTGAAGATAGGGTCACATCTGTACCCTGTCCCTCAAGAACCTAACGCTTTATTTATCAGTCTACAATAAGTAATTAATTTATTACCTTCGCAGAATGCGGGAAGGTCATATTTTACCCGGCATTCATTTTTTTTATTTATCATCTTGTTATTCGCATAACTGAAAAAGTACTCAACTAATTAATTGCCTGAAATTTGGTGAAACGATTGGTCCATGTCCAGTGACTTGCTGATAGAATTTTGGGAATGACCTGGTCAAAGGTCAAGGTCATGGTCATTTATAATCAAAAAGTATTGAACCATATTGCATGAAACTTGGTGGTAGGACGATTGGTCATTATCCAGTTACCAGTTTATTAGATTTTGGGAGAGAACAGGCCAAAGCGGCGGTGAAGTTATGCGCTCTTCCGAGTGCACGTAACATCTTTTATAGGGTTTTCAATTTGGGTGCTGAGAATGAATATCTCAACAAAGTGAAAATAAACATTTAAATATGACAATTAGTTACAATCTAATTCTTTTTTAATAAAGAGTTCGCTTTTTGTGCAAGAAAGTAAATAATAATAATAATTATTATTAAAATGTGGCTAGTCTTGACTGCAAAAATTTAATTAGAAAATCATGTCATTGTTTTAATCGATAATTTTCAATAAACATTGCAAGAATTATTGAAGTTTTCCACTGACTCTGATATTTTAACAGTAATGAATGAATTAATATTTGAAATATTAAATAGATGACTCATATTTTAATTATTAGTTAATTCTTCAATTTTTGAAAGTGGAGAGACTTCAAATCATTTCGCAGATAAATTAATTGAATATTTGATATCAATATATAATATATTTGCATTATAGCGACAGATGGTGGAACATGATTCAGTCAGTCATTCATTATATTCATTTACATACCATGAACAGCATGTGCATAATATTTATTAATCACTATTTTATAATAATTATTGAATAATCACTATATTTTATAATCACTATTTTATAATAACTATTAAATAATCACTATTTTATAATAATTATTAAATAATCACTATTTCATAATAACTAATAAATAATAATTATTTTATAATCACTTTTCTGTAATACTATTTTATAATCACTATTTTATAATCACTATTTTATAATCACTGTTTTATAATAACTATTTTATAATAACTATATCATAATCACTATGTATTATATTATCTCTATTATTGTTTATTTTAAAAATTACTGAAGCTCTTTATAGATTCTTCTATAGAATAATATAAGTTATTTATTTATCAATAATTATTTTCAATCATTTATTTATTTACTTTTTTATTTATTTATCAATGATTATTTTTAATCATTTAATTATTTTTAATTATTTACTCACTAATAGTCATGATTTCTATATGTGCAATTTCCCAATAACCATTTATTTATTTTCGTTATCTTAATTAATTTTATTGCAAACTATTTAAATAAAGTGATAGAATATTTCCGTTAAACTTTCCTTAATATTTCCTATCTAATATATGTCTTATTGTACATTAATATAATATTTTATCCATTGCATTTTACAGAAATTAGAATATGTTCAATTCTCTGATATTTTGACAGTATATGGTATTAAATTACATACTGTGGATCCAATACACACGGTAGACCCATTTAAAAATACGTTATATTCATATTACAAATGTACTCACCCAGCTCTAAAATTCCTACTTAAATGTTCATTCTCTTTTTTATTTTGTTTTTATGATAAATTTCTTACCACATTTTCGTTTCTTTCTAGAATTATTTTTGACAATATCCATTGTCCGTATTATATTAAATTTTCAGTATTATGAACTGTATATTTTTACAATTGAAAAATATATAATAAAATATTTCAATGTCCAAAGAATTATTTATTACCAATTTACCAGAAAGATATCAAGACCATAGAGAATAGAGGAAGGTTTATTATAAAATATAGGTCATATCCGAGTCATTCTTGACATTTCAAGACAGCAAACAACACGTCAAATTGGCTGAGAAAAGATAAATTGATCTTTGCATTTGTAAAGCCTTGAATCTAACCAAACAAATGAACGTGAGACACTGAGGTATACTGTACTGCGGTAAACGGTGTGATAAACACGTAAAGTAGGGAAAGTACATGAGACACTGAGGTATACTGTACTGCGTTAAAGGGTGTGATAAACACGTGAAGTAGGGAAGAGCATAAGTTACATCAAAGAATTATAGGGTTAGTTTAATATTTGGTTTAAAAGAATTTCTTCTATATGTTTAATCAAGTGACATATTCACATATAATATAGATACTCTGCAATTTGCACTATTTCAAGATTGCACTACGTATTTTTGAATCCTGAGATTACGCAAGGATGTAAAACCATGAAACAGGGTCTGGAAATGCGCAACCAACCTTGGCACAATCTCTAGATTGCTGTGTTTGTTGATTCGCGTGCATGACCCATACGCAATCTCGAGATTGCCACGCAATTTCAGATTCGTAAATTGGTATATTTCGCGAAATATATCTATAATTGTTGGCTACATCAAACTCTGTGTCACTCTATCAAAGTTATATTATTATATTAAGTTTTATTACAAGGAGACTAAATAATAAATGTGATATATCTGTAAATGGTTGATATATTGCAGAGCAAATAATTAATGTTTATTTGCTAATGGGAAAAGTTATATCAGCTGTGATATTAAATTATATATGTAATGAAATGATCATTAATTACATATTAGTAATATTGGACAATCTCTGATTGAAAACAATAATTTGTATCTAATTTACTTCTAATTATATAAACTCCCACCTTACATAAGGTAGGGTCGAACGGGGTTATCACTGCGCACAATCCTGCAAACTCTGTATTTACTCAAAAACTAAAGGTACTAGAGAAACTCATTTTCTCGTGATGAAATGGTGATAAATGAGGATGGTTCTCAACCAGTTTCGAAATAGTAGCTAAATAAATAAAAAACTTATTGGTAAAAACCGTTAAAATTGAGAAGTTAAAAATTCGACATAATGTAACTGTTATTGTTTGTGCTAGCATGTTAAAACAATATGAATCTATAAATCTTGGTTCTAGAGTTCTTGGAGAGTTTGCGTGATTTAAAAATTACCAGCGCAAACTTTTTTCAGATCGTTTTGAGAGCACCAGATATATCGCAATTTAACTCTAGAAATACTAATAGGATAATGGTGTGTCATATGTTTGTAGGAGAAAGGAGGATGCTTGAAATGATGGTGCAATCAGATTTAGGCTAAAACAAGTAGTTTTAAAATTATAAGGGGTGCGGATTGATACCCCATAAAAAGGGTATGCGCAGTGATACCCCGTCCGACCCTATTTAGAATAGATTTGGTAGGTGAGCTAAAATCATAAACTTTTATTGCTTATGTATTTTTCTGATTATGCAGTTAAAATATATTATGCGATCATAAGTATCAAAATAGATAACCAATCTTTTATGAATAATTTTTTCTATGCAAAAATCTTTTTTTTTTCGTAATTGAGATAAATAAAAATATGTTCAATAGAAATATATTTCACTAATTTTTCAGAGTATGATTTGTTTTTCAAAGTATGAGATATAGGCTAGCGAAGCAGGTGCATATAATTGAGTAGGTAGAATCTTTTGTCTGTCATTTACAGACCCCCATAGTAGAATAAACAAAGAGTCCAGAGTTAAAATGTAGCAATTGACTCCTTTGTTTCTGTTGTTTGCAGGGTAAATAAGTAACTATTTATTCTATTATGGAGGAGAAAGTTAGGAAAGAGATAAACAAATTGAGACACGAGGGACCCAACGACCAGAAGAATGGGGCGTGATAATGAATGGGGCGTGGAGAAGAATGGGGCGTGGTAAAGAATGGGGGCGTGGAGAAGAATGGGGTGGGCAGAAGAATGAGTCGTAGAGAAGAATGGGGTAGGCAGAAAAAAGAGTCGTGGAGAAGATTGTGGCGCGGGGAAGAATGTGGCGTGAAGAATAATGGGGTGTGGAGAAGAATGGGGTGTGGAGAATAATGGGTTGTGATAAAGAATGGGGCGTGGAGAAAAATGGGACGTGGAGAAGAATGGGGCGTGGAGAAGAAAGAAGTGTGGAGAAGAATGCATGGGGCGTAGAGAAGATTGGGGTGTGGAGAAAAATGGGGAACTTGACAGAACAATGGGTGAGGGGGTTTCAAAATAGGGAGCAGAGTGCTAAGTTTGGGAGAGATATTTATTTTGTGTACAAAATAGACTAGAGATGAAGTAGCTAAAGTTATGGGGGGGGGGGAGACTTAATTAATAATTTAAAATTAAAGGGAGATATTAGATTTAACATTTTTGTCAATCAAAATCTATTTTAGAAAAATCTATCAATTCATATAAATAATTTTGTTATCTAAAATTATTGATCTTAATTATAAATTCAAGAAATTACATCCTTATTAACTCGGAGAAATGAACCCCAATTCTATTCAGCAATTAACTTACAATGGAAAATATTAAAGACTTTCAAAGAAAGGTCTAAGTTTATTATTCGCTACCAATTTGAATGAAAGGCAAATCAAGATAATTGTAAGTCAATTGAGTCTCTAAAGTCTTCATATTTCATTATGTTTCTACTTTCTAGAGAGGAAATCAGTGCAGTGAAATCACAGAGATATGGAAGGCCTGCCTTGAAATTTGAAATAAAATTTAATATTTTATCACCGAGTATAAATCAAAAAAAATTAAACATTCTATGGAATATAGATAACTATTTTTACAATATTAATTAAATTATAAATGATCAATTTAAGTATAGTCACAAGTAACCTACAGCAGAATATGACATTTAATACTATAGTCTAAGGTGGGCTATAGCAGAGTATGACATTTAATACTATAGTCTATATGGGCTATAGCAGAGTATGACATTTAAAACTATAGTCTATATGGGCTATAGCAGAGTATGACATTTAATACTATAGTCTGAGGTGGGCTATAGTAGAATATGACATTTAATACTATAGTCTGAGGTGGGCTATAGCAGAGTATGACATTTAATACTATAGTCTGAGGTGGGCTATAGTAGAATATGACATTTAATACTATAGTCTGAGGTGGGCTATAGCAGAGTATGACATTTAATACTATAGTCTGAGGTGAGCTATAGCAGAATATGACATTTAATACTATAGTCTGAGGTGGGCTATAGCAGAGTATGACATTTCACTCTGTCTCATCATCACTTGCTTATCATATAAATGTATTTATTCAGTATATAAACTATTAAATGCTTCACAATTGTTTTTTGGCAGTTAATATGTTTTTGTTATTTAAATGGCTTCACATGTTATTACCAATTTGAAAGTAATTTAAATATTGATAGTCAATTCCGTGGAGTTTTAAAACTGTTTTTCTTTGGTTATTAATTTATTCGGCACATTGGATATCATTACTTTTATTAAACACTACAGCCAATTAAACAACTCATTACTATATTTAGTGTTCGTAATTAATATCTCTGTATGTTGTATCGTATTTATTACTAACTGCTTTCTTTAAATTGAACAGCATTTTCATTAAGATATTTGGAAATATCACACTGTTACATACTATTTCATGCGTAATTGTAAATATTTTCACTAATAACACATCCGTATTGTTAATAACGCTATTATTATTAACTCTACAAAATAAATTTAATGAATAAAATTCGTTATATCAGATTTTGGGATTTACTAATTAATAATTAACATAAATAAATTATAAATTATTAACATTTTTCAACTAGAATGATTATTGTTAATAATAACCTTTAATTACCTGTGTAGATTCTAAGTACCTGTGTAGATTTTAATTAAGTCCCTGTGTAGATTTTAATTAAGTCCCTGTGTACATTTTAATTCCCTGTGTAGATTCTAAGTACCTGTGTACATCTAAAGTTCCTGTGTAGATTTTAATTAAGTCCCTGTGTACATTTTAAGTCCTTGTGTACATTCTAAGTCCCTGTTTACTTTTTAAGGCTCTGTGTAGATTTCAAGTCCCTGTGTAGTTTCTGTGTATATTTTAAGTCTTGTGCCTAGCGTTCATCCTACCACTGACCCCAGTGTGTCAGTGCTAGCCTGTGACTCGTAGTGAGAAGTGTCTAGGTGTGCTCTGCGAGGCATCTCCGGTGCTCCGTCTTTATGACACATAAATACACTAATGACCAGTGCCAGGAGAACGTTAGTCTGTCAAATGTGTGTGTTAACGCTCACTAAGCAGTCTGTCACAGCATATTCCTACCTATTTTCCCTGTTTTTGATAGCTTCTTTCCACTGCCGTGTCACCGACCAAACGGCCGCTAAAATTTACTAGCCATAAAATCCTTGGATCTTAATTTGGCGATAAAATCTGTGGCGGTAATTAGAAATTGGATGATATTACCCACCGACATCGTGGTTGTTAGTTGGTGGCAAATGGCACCAGGGAATGGGTTGCCATGTTCATAAAATGTGATGAGGGAATGGGTTGTCATGCTCATAAAATGTGATGAGAGAATGGGTTGCCACGCTCATAAAATGTGATATGGAGAATGGGTTGCCACGCTCATAAAATGTGATGAGGGAATGGGTTGTCATGCTCATAAAATGTGATGAGGGAATGGGTTGTCATGCTCATAAAATGTGATGAGGGAATGGGTTGTCATGCTCATAAAATGTGATGAGGGAATGGGTTGCCACGCTCATAAAATGTGATGAGGGAATGGGTTGTCATGCTCATAAAATGTGATGAGGGAATGGGTTGTCATGCTCATAAAATGTGATGAGGGAATGGGTTGCCACGCTCATAAAATGTGATGAGGGAATGGGTTGCCATGCTCATAAAATGTGATGAGGGAATGGGTTGCCATGCTCATAAAATGTGATGAGGGAATGGGTTGCCATGCTCATAAAATGTGAAACTATAACTACTATCGGAACTATAACTACTATCGGAACTATAACTACTATCGGAACTATAGCTACTATCGGAACTATAACTACTATCGGAACTATAGCTACTATCGGAACTATAACTACTATCGGAACTATAACTACTATCGGAACTATAACTACTATCGGAACTATAACTATTATCGTAACTATAACTATTATCGTAACTATAACTACTATCGGAACTATAACTACTATCGGAACTATAACTACTATCGGAACTATAACTACTATCGGAACTATAACTATTATCGTAACTATAACTATTATCGTAACTATAACTACTATCGGAACTATAACTATCATCGTAACTATAACTACTATCGGAACTATAACTATTATCGTAACTATAACTATTATCGTAACTATAACTACTATCGGAACTATAACTATTATCGTAACTATAACTATCATCGGACCTATAATTATTATCGTAACTATAACTACTATCGGAACTATTAATACTATCGGAACTATAACTATCATCAGAACTATAACTATTATCGGTACTATAACTACTATTGGAACTATAACCTACTATCGGAACTAAGAGTTAAATAAATATATTATCGGAAATTATATTTTTATTTTTTATTATTATTATTTACATTGAGATTCTGATTTTTACTATTCATTGAATATATCTTTTCAATGAGATATTGCAATCCAAATTACCATTAATATTAATATGTAATTTATTACTATAATACATTAATTTCTATTTTCTATAGCAAAAATAGGTCTCCTTTTTTTTGTTTGGAATGTGAAAAAAATGTACCTAAAATATCCATTTAAAGCTAAATATGTTACACTTTTTATAAAGGATATCTAATTTCGAACATAGTGTGAATAATTAAGTAAGTCATTAGGGCCAATGTTAAATATTTTAGCTATGTTAAATATTTTAGCAATGTTAAATATTTTAGCTATGTTAAATATTTTAGCTATGTTAAATATTTTAGCAATGTTAAATATTTTAGCTATGTTAAATATTTTAGCTATGTTAAATATTTTAGCTATGTTAAATATTTTAGCTATGTTAAATATTTTAGCTATGTTAAATATTTTAACAATGTTGAATATTTTAGCTATGTTAAATATTTTAGCAATGTTAAATATTTTAGCTATGTTAAATATTTTATCAATGTTAAATATTTTAGCTGTGTTAGATATTTTAGCAATGTTAAATATTTTAGCTATGTTAAATATTTTATCAATGTTAAATATTTTAGCTGTGTTAGATATTTTAACAATGTTAAATATTTTAACAATGTTAAATATTTTAGCTATGTTAAATATTTTAGCAATGTTAAAGAATTTAGCTATGTTAAATATTTTATCAATGTTAAATATTTTAGCTATGTTAAATTTTTTAACTATGTTAAATATTTTAGCAATGTTAAATATTTTATCTATGTTAAATATTTTAACAATGTTAAATATTTTATCTATGTTAAATATTTTTACAATGTTAAATATTTTATCAGTTGAAAAGACAGAGAAGTAAGTTCAGAACTTTTGTTATTGTATCTGACAGAGAAAACTCAGACTGAATACCAATACTCAGTCTGACTGAATACCAATACTCAGTCTGACTGAATACCAATACTCAGTCTGACTGAATACCAATACTCAGTCTGACTGAATACCAATACTCAGTCTGACTGAATACCAATACTCAGTCTGACTGAATACCAATACTCAGTCTGACTGAATACCAATACTCAGTCTGACTGAATACCAATACTCAGTCTGACTGAATACCAATACCCAGTCTGACTGAATACCAATACTCAGTCTGACTGAATACCAATACTCAGTCTGACTGAATACCAATACTCAGTCTGACTGAATACCAATACCCAGTCTGACTGAATACCAATACTCAGTCTGACTGAATACCAATACTCAGTCTGACTGAATACCAATACTCAGTCTGACTGAATACCAATACTCAGTCAGACTGAATACCAATACTCAGTCAGACTGAATACCAATACTCAGTCTGAGGTCTGACCGAGTGAATACAACTATTCTGACTTATACTTACTTTTCATTCTTTTTATCAGATATAATATTTTTCGCGTACAAGTTTTATATTTGCATATTCATTTTATAAATAGTGATAAGTTGAGTAAGGGCTTCTAGATAGTGAAAATGTTGAGTGTTTTTACTTTAAGTAAAACATATTGAATATTCTAGAGAATAGACTCTCAAAGCATTATGTAAGTAAATAACATCTTCCACACACAATGTTATATCTCCATTAGGATATTCGCTTGCAGTTTGGTAAAATATATAATAAAATCTTTACTGAAGTGAATACATCAAATAATGGAAAATTACAGTAAAAACTGAATTTCAGTTTCATTTATCTAAGTAATTTATTTATCGTTACCTTCTTGGGGTGACGATTCTACATGTTGTTATTGTTAGAGTGACGATTGTACAAGTTGGATTTCTCGGGGTGACGATTGTACAAGTTGGATTTCTCGGGGTGACGATTGTACAAGTGGGATTTTTTGAGGTTACGATTCTACAAGTGGGAATTCTTTGGGTGACGATTCTACATATGGGGATTCTTGGAGCGACGACTCTACAAGTGGGAATTCTTGGAGCGACGATTCTACGAGTGGGATTTCTTGGGGTGACGATTCTATGTGTGGGAATTCTTGGAGTGACGATTCTACACGTGGGAATTCTCGTAGTGACGATTCTACATGTAATCCAATTGTTATATTTCTATTCTCTTCATTATTCAATTAATTTTTCTCTTCCTTCTCTCACTTCCATAGAGTTTATCTCATCGCAATTCATTCTATTACATTTTCCATTTATTTCCATCTCCTGACTTCATGTCGCTTACAGCGCTAAGTCTTTTATTAAACTCCTCCTTATTGTTGTAGTTGTTTTATTAGTCTTTTACTGAATGATGGAGAGGAGACTTGTAGGTCAGTAATGACACTATCTATTAACTCTGTCTCTACTTAGCAAATAAATAACTATTACACTTTAAATAGGGGTAATTTATTCATTTCATCACTTGCTTCTTGGAGTATTCTCTCTAATTATCGTTCACGCCTTATTACCGAACTAGCTAGTAAATATATATTACACCCCTATTAGTATCACAGTATCGCTTAATTTTAATATTTACTTTAAATATTTTGTCACGTTAAATAATTAATTCAGCCCTAAATCTAAGTAAGTAAATGTACAAACGTAATACTTGTAATTATTTTTTTAATTCAGTGATGAGGAAAATTGTTATATACAATTTTTTTCATTTTCTACAGCATGATAAATATTGCAAATATTAACAAGGTATTTTAAATATGACTATCGTAAATAATTTCAAAACAAACACAGCTCTGAGAAAAAAAGACGAGTCAATTTGACTCAAAATTTGAGTTTTCAATTTGTCCCAAATCCGGCTCAAAAATGCGAGTCAATTTGACTCATCCTAATACTTTTCTCAAAAACCAGAGTCATATTGACTCCCAATTCATAGTCAGATTGACTCAGGTAGAGTGAATCAAGACAAAAGACTCTAATTTTGAGTTTTACCAGCCTTGACTGTAAGCGATGAGTCAGGTTGACTCGCAATTTTTTCTACGTGTAATTGATAAACGATTATTCTAAACACAAAAATAAGACTCAATTTACCTAAAGTCTAAGATGCGCTGTTATTGACAAATTCAATTACCTAATCCAAGCTATTCTTTTATTGGAACTATTAATGGTGATATAATAGAATTCATAAGTGTTTTTGAAGCTTCTTCCCATCTTGAAATAAGTGCCAAACATGTTGTCTGTTAGCTATTATGGCAACTATCGAATAATCCATTTAGCTAAATAATTAGCAACGAATAAGAGTTATTATCGATAAGACTAATTGATTATCAGGCATTTCTATATATTTTTATTCATTCTATTGATTATCAGCTTTTTCTATATATTTTTATTCATTGTATTGATTATCAGCTTTTTCTATATATTTTTATTCATTGTATTGATTATCAGCTTTTTCTATATATTTTTATTCATTGTATTGATTATCAGTCATTTATATATGGAATCTGTTCTTCATTCAAAATGAAAGTTACAGTTACTTATCTTGTTGCAATAACAATTTAGATCATGTTTATAAAATACAGAATAAAAGTAACATACAGCTCCAACACAAATAAATCTTTCTATTGAATAAGGACATGATTCGTAATACATTTTTTCTGTTGTTTTCATTAGTATTACTTTCTCTCTCATGTTACAATTTTTACAGAAACTCTGTTTGTTGTTTTTGCTCTTTTTTATTTCAGGCACATCAGGAATAATGTAGACAAGAGTAGCGTCAATAGGCTGTTTTTGACTGTTTTCTTCTGTTCTTTTTAACTAACATCATCCCTGCAAATAATTAAAACAAGGCGACTTATTTTATTTAATGAAAAGGTCAAGTCTTGGAATGTTGACGGGATGAAACACTAACTTAATCTTGAGTGCTAAATGGTTGTAATTAAATAGTTACCAGGGTAAGTTACGAATTATCGGTCGGTACTACATCTTCGGTCATATAAGAAAAAACAATATAGAAATTATTATTATTACACAGTCCTATCTAATAATTACGCAAACTAGGGTTAAACGATATAATTTTTAAAGCTTTTTTTTCTTATATGACCGAAGATGTAGTACTGATCGATAATTCGTAACTTACCCTAATAGTTAAATCATGAAAACACTTTGTTTATTTTGTAAGGATTATAATCATGAATTGTTTATTTTATTATATTTAAATTAAGTTCTTTGAAATGGTAAATAATTAGATTATCGCATATCTCCATTAGGAGAGTTCTACCTCTGAATGAAATCACCCCCCCCCCCCCCGAAATAAAGCACTGGGAGTTTTCAGTATAAGTTATTTCGGTTAAATTTCTGTATATTTTCATAGAAGTTATGAAGAACTTCAGTTTGAAGAATATTACTCCATTTATTTAAATGATTTAATTTATATCTCTATGATGTGAAGAAGAGATATAACCTACGTACATTTTAAACTCATCTTTTATGCATATCATTTTTTATGCAATAGAAAAAAAGCTCGACAAAGGAATATGAAAGGTAACACTTTCTGCATAGATTTATTCATGAATATGTTTAAACTATATTTTTAATGTTAATTTTAAAAGACTAGATACAAAATGTAAATTTCACAAGTTACAACTTTTATGCAACTAAATAAATAGAAAGATATCTAATACCTTCAATTTAATTTTCTTTTTTTCTTCTTTTTACAATACTTCGACCTTCTACTAGGAATATTAAAAATATGAATTTAGAGGAAGCAAATATATTTTCTTGAAGATATATTTATGTAATAACAATTCATGTATTACAAACTTATTTGAAACTTATTCAAAATACTTCTGAAGGCTATCTAAAGAAGGTGTTGAAAATGGTCACCGGAATTCACTAGGCTTGTGCGCCTCTCAATAATTGTTGCTGCGTCATAATTTGCAGCAAACAGCCTTAAACATTCTATCAAATCTTGAATGGGTTTGCAGCTCAGTAATGGAAATCAAAAGGATTGAGTTTTGGAATGTGTGCTGGCTAGAAGATATCAGTGCCTCCCTCTGCTGTAACTCATTCTAAAAAAATTCTGTCTAGAACTGCTTAGCCACCCTTGTACAATGAAGTGTAGCTCCATCTTGGAGCACTCCAATGTGGTGGAGCATCATCTTGCATAAACCAGAATCTGCGTCATGTTGCAGTGGCTCGAAAAGCTGGTCATACTTTGTCTTTGAGCAAAACCAAGTAGCAAGAACCATCAACCGAGACACAACGGCCGTTGTCGTCGATGCATGCATGGACAATGTGGGAATTTTACCATCCTCAATTGCATTAAAAATCTTTACATGTTCGTTACATTCGACAATATCACATGGATTATCGGCTGGAAATTTTGACGCAGCAGCAGCTAGAGGGTGACGAAGAATGTCTTGAAGCGCGCAAGACTTTGCATCAGGATACCGATCGTCATTTTCAACACCTTCTTTAGATAGCATTTGAGAGTATTTCCATCGTGTTTCAAATAAGTTTGTGATGCATGAATTGTTAGTATTTTGCTATTTGCTTCCTCTAAATTCTTATTTTTAGTGTTACTAGTGATGGGTCAAATAGTTGCAAGAAGAAAACACACTTTAATCAATGCGTCAATTGAAGGTGAAGAGGAAATTCAATATATCACACTCAACACAAAGCATCAAAGAATCACTCAACGAATCACTTTCAAAGTATCACTTTCAATGTATCACTTTCGAAGTAACACCATCAATATATCCCTTTCAAAGTAACACTAGCAATATATCACTATCAATGTATCACTTTCGATGTATCACTTTCAAAGTATCACTTTCAATGTATCACTTTCATTGTATCACTTTGAATGTATCATTTTCAATGTATCACTTTCATTGTATCACTTTCAATGTATCACTTTCAATGTATCACTTTCAATATATCACTTTCAAAGTAATACTATCAATATATCACTATCAATGTATCACTTTCGATGTATCAATTTCAATGTATCACTTTCAATGTATCACTCTCATTGTATCACTTTCAATGTATCACTTTCAATGTATCACTTTCAAAGTAACACTATCAATATATCACTATCAATGTATCACTTTCGATGTATCAATTTCAATGTATCACTTTCAATGCATCAATTTCAATGTATCACTTCATTGTCTCACTTTCAATGTATCACTTTCAATGTATCACTTTCAATGTATCACTTTCAATGTATCACTTTCATTGTATCACTTTCAATGTATCACTTTATGTATCACTTTCAATGTATCACTTTATGTATCACTTTATGTATCAAATAATCTCTTACATACTATCACTGTTAAGACTGTCTGTCATTTCCAAATAGATAGACACACTTCAGTCATGAGTGTCTGTGAGTTTGATAGTTACATTTGATAGTTACATTTGAGAGTTACCTCTAAGAGTTACATTAGAAAGTTACATTAGAGAGTTACAATTAATTCAGTTAACGTAATGATTTATTTCACTCAAATTAATATTAGTGTATTAGGCGATATTAGTTTCTATATCATGTCCTTAAAGACATGTCACGTAGAATCCCTTCCTTCGTATGTTTTGAAGTGTATTTCTGCTGTTATTTCACCTATTTTGTGCCATCTTGTTAATCTTTCTATAACTACTGCTGTTTTTCCTGATTTTCTAAGGATTGCGAGAGTTGTCCCTCTCTATAAAGGTGGAGATAGTTCTGATATGGGCAATTATAGACCTGTTTCTATACTGCAAATATTCTCAAAAGTTGTGGAAAAACATGCTCATAAACAGATTTATTCTTATCTCGAAAATAAAAACATATCAATTGACAATCAGTAAGAATTTAGGAGAGGGAAGACTTCTCAGGCAATCCTGAGGCATACTGAATTTATCTATGGTGGACTCGATGAAGGTAAAGTTGTATTTGCAATGTATTTGGACTTCAAAAAGGCATTCGATTCCATCGACCGCGAAATTTTATAACGAAAATTATAACATTATGGTGTACGTGGTATTTCAATGATTGGTTCAGATCTTATTTAACTAATAAATGACAATTTGTACAAATTAATGTATTGCATCCACATTTGAAAATATTAATCATTCTGTGCCTCAGGGTAGTAATCTTGGGCCCCTCCTCTTTGATATATATAAATGATCTGCCAAATTGTACTAATTTTTCGATTTTTTACTTTTTGCTGATGACTCAACATTAACTTGTAAGATACCTAAATTGATTTTAAATGGCATGAGTAATCTGATTAATGTAGAGCTTGCTTTGGTAAATAATTGGTTGAATGCTAACAAGATCATAATTAACTTTTCAAAAACGAAATACATTCTATATTCTTATATATAGAGGTGAATTTTCTTTCAATTCGCCGATAATGATTGGAAATTCAGTTATAGACCAGACCAATAATGTTTAAATTTCTTAGAGTGTCTCTTGATCGAAATCTAAGTTATAGGAATCATGTTCAGGATAGTGCTGGTAAAATATCTCGTAACTTGGGAGTTCTATATAGGATACGTGATTTTGTGCCAGTTTATACCTTAAAATCTCTATACTATTGCTTAGATCATCCTTATATAACGTATGCTCTAGTCGTATGGTGCCATGCCCCCAATTACCTAACTAATCAGATCAAAGTTCTACAGAAAAAGGCATTACGTTTGATTTATGGTTTAAACTATAATGAACATACTGAACAATATTTCATAAAGATGAAATTGTTGACAATTGAGGACCTTTTCAAATTAGTCGTTTCAGTTCATATATACCGAACAAAAAATATTGAAAATTAGGACTATTTTCTCCATGCCAAATTAGTTACTTCTGGTGAACAACACAATTACCGTTTACGCAATAGCCACAAATTTTTAATCCCGAGGTGCAGGAGAGAAAAGTCTAAACATTGTATGCATTATACGGGTGTCTCAATTTATAACATCCTCCCTGATTCCCTAAAGGATCTCTCCCCTAAATCCTTCAAACTAAAGTTGAAGAAATTTTTGGTGGATAGTTCCAATCACTAAAGTATTTAGAAATTTAGAATTGAATATAAATATATTTTATTTTTTAATGAATTTTTTTTTACTGGATGTCAAAGTTGAATGTAAATATGTATTTTTTTCTTTTTAACTAATTTTTTCATATAGCTGCTAGAATTAAGTGTATGTAGTTTTAGTCATTTTTTTCACCTAGTTGTTGGAGTTTTCAATTAGTATTAGAATTAAATATATTTATTTTTTTTCTTCACGTTTCATTGCTTTTTTTCCTTCTCCGTGTTCGATTATTAGGTGCATGAATTTCGAGTGTTGAACTAAATTGGTAGTTTCGTCAATTTTACCTTCCCTTTCACATCAAATTATTGATATTTGAATTGGTAGTCACAGCTCAAAGCTAAATAAACTCATAGTCTATAGGCATAGTTTTCACTTTTCCACATCAATCGTTATCCAAATAATCTCTTCCTATGTAATCTATCATAAATCTTTATAACCCTTACTATCCATTCCTGAATATATCGTTAATATTCACTGACCAACCTCTTAATTCAGTTTAATTCAGTATTACTCTTTCTATCTCTGTCTTGTCTAGTGCAATTCTTTTTTATTCTCATTAGGAAGGATACCTTTGGAGTTCTAAGCTTGCTAGGTGTTAAGTCCTTACCTAAATAAAAGCTATATGTACAGTGAGAGAGTTGTCCCGACTTTTTTTACTTCATGTAAGGGACTTTTGTTCAGTAAATAAATAAATGAGTGGTCATGCTACCACTTTTTAACATATTTAGCTTAAATTCTAAAAGCGTGACAGACCACAGACAGACAGAGAGACAAACAAATAAAGATAAGTAAACTATTTATGGGGATGACTAGTTTATTAATCGTTAAAAATGACAGACAATATTTTTTTCTATGATCCAATATTTTCAGATTTTCTGTTTCCGTTTTTCGCAGCAATAGCGGATTATTCTGTTTTTCGGATTTAGATTTCCTGGATTTTGAATTTTCCACGTTTTTTCGTTTTCGCGATTTACAGATATTCAGTTTTCCTGATTTTTGGTTTTCAAAATTTTCCATTTTCACACATTTTTTGGATATTTTTAGACATTATTAATTACTCTATTTTCATAAATTCTACTAAAGTCACTTAAGAATTATACTAAATGCTGTTACATTTCAGTTAAATGTGTTCAGTTAAATCGCAAACCATCAATACTGTTTCAATGCAATATGAAGTGCTTCATATCTTTTAAATGTTAAACAATTCATCAAATATGGAAGTTCGAATCTGAGCCCTTTTGATAATAAATGCTATTCATACAATTTGTAAAAGATTGGAATATTCGATTACTAACATAGCAGATGGAAATACTGAAATGTAGATTTTCATCCGATATCTCTATATTTTAAATAGTTACTACATATAAACAAAAAACTTATTCCAACAGAGAAAATATAGAATTCTTTTCTTCAATAGAAGGTAAATCAGAATTTGTTACAAGGGAGCTCGATTCCCTACAACTTTCCCCATATCACTTACAAAGGAAAAATATTTACGCTTTCAGCTGAATTGAGACAATTGGATTTTTGCCTCAATTCTAATAAATTTGAGAATTTCCCGACAGGGTCGGGAAGAGCTAATCTGAAAAGGGAAACCAGTGTTAATTCTTTATGGCAGATAAAGACTGCTTTTTATTCGGCCAATACAGTGTTAGTGCGCCTTATTACATGGCAGACATTCTTATTTCTCTGTAACATTGCCTATATTGAATTCCATAGAACGGTCTAATGAGTTCTATTACAACTCGTAGAAAGGAGCAATTCTTACAATTACGGCTGATATATTATCATAATATACTTTAGAAGAAAAGACATCAGAATTTAGTTTCTGTTCTCATTATTTTTTGTCCTAGAGTATCAGAAAAAGATTATTATTTGAGGGAAGGTATGAGCTTTTTTTTTATCTTCCATAACATTTTCTATGAATAAATTAGAGCTCATATTGATGCTGTTTTATTATGAATAATAAGAATATCATAATAGTTAAATTAAGATTATGTTTATCAGGACTTCACCAAAACATACTATATACAGTAAGACTGCAGCTAAATGCTGATATTTTCATTTATTTCATGATTCAAAGATGAAACAGGTAAAATGGTCAATTTAATATTTATTTCTTACAATCTATAACACAATCATTCAATATTAATAGTTCTTCTCGTCGATAATTTTGAAAATCCTCCTGAGAAACTACGAATATCACTTCATTTTATCCGCATCGATATTTCGAATACTCTTCGAATGGATCACACTAGGATTCTCATTCATGAAAGTCTGAACTTTTTAGGTTCCATGCGCTGTCGCACAGTGCATGACTTAGGTATCATCGTGGTTTCTACGAATCCACACAATAAAACATAATTCAGAATTTTCAAATACTTCGGTGTGTCGAATTTAAGTCCAGGAGTCACCACTACCCGGTCATCACTAAGGATGATTGAGAAGCTTTAGGCAATTGCAGTGATGAAGTTGCGGCGGACTTCATCCCAAGGACTTCATTAACATTGCGTCTTTTGGCCAATTTTTATGATTAAGGTCTGCCGTCAACGACTTTTTCAGTCCCACCAAAAATGTTTTGCGACATTTTCTATCCTTTCGGAGTTTGTTGCGACTTTTCTTCAACTTTACTATCGACATCAAACTTGGCCACGACGCGATAAACTGTCGTCCTTGCGTAGCCAGTGCTCTTAATAAAGTCCTAAAAAGAGTCCGCAGCGCATCTCTATTCGTCGCGCTAATCCTGTCATGCTTAAAGAAATCTTTAAAAATATTATTATAGTATATTTTAGAAGAAGGTTTTTATATTTTCAGGAAGAAATTTCAAAATAATTTGAGGAACAGCTAAAAAATAGGGGAATTATTACAAAATAGTCCCTTTTTATCGGCATGACCTTTATTATATTTATCGGTTAAATTTATTCATTGTCATAAGAAGATCATTCTTAATATTATTACAGAGAAGAAAACTAATGTATCCTTATAAATACTTAGAAAGGTGATCTACAACTACTATCACTGGGAACTAATACCCACATCACATTGATGACTAAGAGAAAAACGAGAATAGACTCGCTTTTTATTGTTGGCTTTGAAGTAAAGAAAAATTGAAGAAAATGCAAGAAATATTTTAGATTTAGAATTAAACCGCAATTGCAGTTATGAGCAAACAGATAACAATTGCTTTATTTATTATAGTGCAGTCACCTGTCAACATAAACAGGAATTACTTAAACAAATGAAGACTACAAAGCAGTAGCGTGACCACATTCTGTAAGGTAGATCACAAATCTGTGCTGACTCCCAGCTCATCATTAGGTAATTTAGCCATTGCAGCACGGAACACCTCTTCATTTCCCTCTATTTCAAATTAGTCTCCACAGATAGGAGAGAATGAGACTAATTCTACGTCAGTAAGAATTATGCTTTCAAATATTCCTGAAACTTTTATGAATAATTTACAGTTTCATTTTTGAATTAATTTAGAAGGTAGTGGTGAATTAATTTTTTAAAATGAACAGTGTAACTGCAATGTGTTTCATGTTTCTAATATCTTAATTCCTTCATTCATGCAGTCGCTTTTAAATTTGAAGTTCATAAAATATAACAGCTTTGGTATACCATTCATACTATATTCCTCAAACATTATTTGTGTATTGTGTTAGCGGAATATTAAATTTCATCTGCAAAGAATAGAGATTTGAATGTCAAAGACAATACACCTGTTCAGTCGCAAGCTTTAATAACAGTAATACAAATGATATTTCGTTATATCTATCTAACTATTGTTATTGTTAAGGGGAATAATTATTAAAAAAGTTTTGTGTTTTATTTGAGTACATTAGTTGGATATGAGATACATTTTTTAAAAAGTGAAATTTAGTTGTCACTTATGAAGTTCACAGCACAATTTAACTACCGAAAATGTAACGTATACAATATTGTAACAATATGACGGATCATTATTGAATATGAAATTTTTTTTGACTGAAATGTAGATTTTGTACACATAAATGAATAGTTGAAGCCTCACTAGTAAATCAACCATCACTAAATGAAGTGAAGTGTTAAACCTCTACATTACTGAATGCCATATTTCGCTATGTAGCCATGTATGCCATAGTCGTGTGTGCCATAGCCCTGTATGCCATAGCCATGTGTGCCTATGCCGTGTGTGTCATAGCCCTGTATGCCATAGCCATGTGTGCTTATGCCATGTAGACAGGGCGCCTGTATAACTTGCTCTGTTTGTTCCCCTATTCCACCTATCGATTGTTCGGTCTCAGCTACACTAACTGGCTAGAGTAAATAGAGGGAGAAAGGAAGGGTGCCTTACCAAGGGATGAACAAATAAATACATTCTATTTCTTTACTGGCTTAAAGCTCATTAGTTAATTATACAGTGTATACAGACCATATCCTATGCCCAGTAATTGACTATAGAAACAATCTAGAATGTTATTAGGGTCTTTTGTTCCTTTGTACCTCTAACTCTGTTTAAACAGAGTAACGTCATAAAGCCACAACACTGACTAGAATTACTGCTGACACTGGGGAGAAAATTATGATTAGTTTGTCTATAAAGTAATTCTATTTCTATTTACCTGTCATGCGTTAATTTGTTGTTGTGACAGAGATGGGCACTTACTTACCTAAACATTATCGAAATAAAAAATGTTTCTGCATTCAGAATAATCTATATAGAAGTATATAATAATAAGAGTGGCTTCTGTCTGTCTGTCTGTCTGTCACAATCTCTGTAATATTTTCAAAGGGGAAATTTAAACTTAAAATTTTTTTTTAGGATTAGAACTTTCGAATAGCATGATGTCTATTCATCATCAGGAAGAGGAGTGATAAACCTGAATTAAAGCAGGAATTTTCTGACCAAGTGTTATATGTTGGATACCAACTTTCTATAAGTTCTTCATCCTTTAATCTATAAGAAAATTTTTATAATTTACAATAATTTTTTTAAATTTGTTTAATGAATAATATTTTTTTGACTAGTAAATTATGAATTCATCCGAACATATCATATATTCAATTAAATTCCTTGTTACATTATAATAAGAGCGGTGTCTGTCTGTCCGTCACACTAACCTATAATAATACGGTTACTATTCTGCATATGTAATGCATAAATGATTTCAATAAATAATTAAAATTTGATTTTTATTAAATTGTAAATATTCGAAATTGAACTTTTATCAGTATTTATATATAATTGGTATAAATCATACACAAGCCCAGTGATATATTAAATATAATATAAAAATAATTTACAATATTATCAATGAAATTTTATTACTATCAGGTTCATGCTATCTAGTAGGTGGATCATTCTCAAGCACTAGCTTAGTGGTATTCTATTACTGAAAGAATTTATATATTTTATGGTAGTGGAATGATGCTCCTGAGAAGCGTCTCTGAGATGGCATTAGAGTCTCTTCAGTTAGTTTATTTATAATTCAGAGTACGGATAAAATCATAGGGCTGGCTAAATTTGAACAAAAACGCATTTAGTCTAAAATATCTTGGTTACGAGTTATCAGTCAGTTCCACATCTTCGGTCATAAAGAAAAAAACGATATAATAATAATTATTTTATTTTAATTAATATTATATCGTTTTTTCTTATATGACCGAAAATGTGGAACTGACCGATAATTCGTAACTTACCCATTTAACATTGGGTAAATAACATTTAATTTTTGGCATTATTTTTTTACTAGTTATTATACAGGCAGAGAAAATGTCGTGATTTTAAGTCAGTTTGGCGCACGACTCGCCTGTAATTTACTAAGTAATTACATACTAATTATAGAATGCATCACACTTATGATCTTCATTTGTATATTAAATGCATGCCAATTGCTATGATTTGCAATAATTGATTCGAACATTCACTTAGCCCCTAACTGTGAACTGACACGCCCATGGCACACTGCAGTCATTTCATAATGTGTACTTGATATCAGTTACATGAATTGATTGGTTGTATGTGCATGTATAAATATTATTAAAGACACTAGTGTACATGCCCGTTAAAAATAACGGGTCTTCAATAATAATATATTACCCGTTATTTATAGGTTCTTTTAGTTAACTGAATAAAAATGTATTTTTCTGCATAAGCTGATACTCTATTTGATAGAAAAAAATACACACAAAAATTGAATTAAAACAGGGGAATCTAAATATCAAGTCACTCTATTCCCATTCATAGTTACATTCTTCATGCTTAATAGCGTGGGTGAAAGCAGACACCAAATCAATAAGAAAATAAATAAAGACACGAGGGAAAATATTATTTTAGATAATAATCTCTTCAGGCAATATTTTGATATTCAATGATTATTTAGTAACTCATCAAAGAAAAGAGATATGATTTATATTTACTGTATTTCTGATTAGGGGGGAAGAGGTATGATTAGGGGGGAGAGGGGGCTTACCCCCCCTCCCATTCCATGCTTTTTTTCTAGAATAAACTAATAACTAATAAACTAATAACTAATAACCTTCACATTAGATATTAGTTATTAGTTTATTAGCTATTAGTTTACTCATTAGTCTTTAAGTTTTTTATAACTCATTTCCACCTTCTTTCTTCATCAATTCTCCTCCTTATTTTCTATTTATTAAATAACACGACTATTTTATAAATATTTTCTATATGATTGTATTTTAAATCTCACTCACATTTAGCTTCCTGACACTATTGGAGTTTTATAGATTTATTGATCAATATGAAGACTTTATTGTTTATGTTATTTCAAATAATATTTCAACATTTATACCTAGCCTCATACAATATTAGTATAGATGTGTAAATGACGATATTGTAAATGTTCCTAGGTATTCAATATATTATACATATTGACTATATGTTCTAACCATCAACAGTATACTCTGGAGATTATATAACTCTAATTTGAATGATATATGACAGCACCAACGTTGTAAATTATTGACAGATCTGTTAAATGTATTTATTTGTTAAATATTTTAAATGATGAATAGAGGTTTGTGTTGTCATGCTGTATACCCAAAAATAACATGTATCCCTAGATAGTAATGCCAATATGTAAGAATATTGGCAATGTTGTAACCATATTACGGCAATGTTGACCTAAAAATAATTGCTACCTGGGAATGATTATAAGAATAAATTAAAGTACTATAACGGAAGAATAGTTCGTTTCATGTACTGGCAGAGTCTTGAACAACATGTTGTTGGTAGCATGACTTTGGTATAGAATCGTAGTTTCTACGATCCAGAGCAACAAAACCTCATTCAGAATCTTCAAATACTCCGCTACGTTGTTTTTTAAACCAGCTTTGATGAAATGAGGAGACATCACATTGCCATCAGCTGCCACGACTGCAAAATTAATCACAGAAGCAGGATTCTTGTTCTGCATTACAGGACCAACTTCTGAAATATCAGAGGCAATAACTCGATTATTCGGACGATTTGCAACCTCGTCAATATTGAACTTTTCCTCATTGACAAAAATGCGAACCTGTCCTTCTTTGTTCTTAAGATGATTGATAACCTTTGTACATCTTTCAATACTTACGGTTCTTGAGCGACAGTGTGGATGTTCCAGTGTCTCCCAACGAAACACTTCATATACAGATCTACATTGACCGCTCTGCTGATGATTCTGTGGCTGACATTAAGTTTATTAGAGTTTTGACAGAGACTGAGTTGGGTCTGCCTTTGACAGCATTTTTCGATTCCTGCCAGTATTGGTTCGCTTTCGATCCTTTCAAGGTCTGGGGCGACATCTTGGATCCTTTTCGAGGGCTGTGGCGACTTTAAGCTTGGCCACGACTCGATAAACTGTCGTCTGTGCGTAGCCAGTGCTTTTAATAATGTCCTAAAGAGAGTTCACAGTGCGTCTCATTTCGCACAGAGTTATTTGTCGCGTTAATTTGCCATGTTTAACTGAACCTTTCTAAATATTACTATATTATGTTGTATAATACGGTTCTAAGTTTATCTGGAAAATTTGTATATATTAGAAGAATAGTTAGAAAAATAAGCGAATTACAAAATAGTCATAATTTACCTTCAGGGCCCTGTAACACAATATTCATTGCCTAAGTATAAACTTTCATTATAGTATAAGGTGATGCAATATGAGCCCAGTACAAAATGAAACCTGAGTAGGGAAGATTTAACAGTATTTCTGTAGCTAACTGTACCTAATGCTAATATTATTCCAAATGAAAGCTGTCACATGGAAGTATGTTAATTAATATAATTTGGTTAAAAGAATTTAAAATGCCTTCTACCTACTTTTGTTCAAATAATAATGATATCATGAATAATAAAATGATATATATAATTTAATGAGAAATTCATTCTAGGTTTTAAATTTATATTTAGTTTTGTTTAATAATAATGAGTGGTGATAATATCCTAATTAATTATACAACATTTGAAGAATTATTTTTACTAATTTTGAATTAAATTTAATTAGTGATAAATATTAATCGTACTTGCATTATTTTTATTTGCATGGCTATTGTATCACATAATGTTTTTAAATTTATTTGTAAAAAATGCGATAACAAATCAAGTAATCGACATAACAAACTAATATGAAAAATGGTAATTTTTTAGCAAGTAAATAATTAATGGCATATCATAGTAATATATTATATATGATCCAATCTATTATATTGCATTAATAATTCACATTTAAATAAAATCTCATTTCCACTTTATAAATTATATTCTAATCTCCCTAATAAATATTCTAGTCGGAAATGGCGGCAGGACCCAATTAATTTATTTACCAGTCAAAAAATAAAATAAAAGGAATGTTGAAGCGGTCAGAATAATGCAGAAAAATAACGAAATTATTTTTAATAGAATTATGACTTTTAGAGCTAGCTAGATATTAATGATGTCGAATTCTATGCTATTTCGTTAGTTTATGCACTTCAATTAGCATATTTTTATTCAATATCAATTTATCGCATGTGTTCATATATTCAACACAAGCAAACATCTTAACTTCACTCACGAGAAATTTTAAACAAAATTCAAATAAGAGTTCAAGTGTAATTAATCAGGCAATTCCAATAACTGTTGATATTATGGATTAATTAACCATTTGTCATTACAATTAAATAATTATAACTCATATGTTTTCTATATGAACTTTCCGTGGATGGTAAAAGCCACAGTCGAAAAGTTTTAATTGGTTAAAAGCTTCCGAATTGAAAGTCGTCCAACATTCAAATGGAGGCCAAACTTTGAACAATTGGTCGATGAAATCTCAATAGTTTGCGTCTGAACAGTTCAGCTGGATCAGTTAGGAAAATTACTGTGTGACTTCACATCCAAAATGGCCAAACTCCTTCTGTCTCTCTCTATTTTGGTCCATACTAAAGATAACTATTATTAATAACTGCCTCCATCCTAATATCATTGGATTGTTTCAACAAATGGACTTTGTTCATTGTACATGTTGTCGTTCATGACCATATTAATATGTGGAGTTCGAGGTGGTGCCGAAAAAGGATGTCTGGACAAGGAGTCTGGCCATTAAATTAATATTACGAACCTTTAGCTGTTGCAAGCTAGGTTTCATTAAGATAAACGAGGTGAACCTATTGTTCTTCTTGCAAGAATAAACACTGTGGAATTGTCTCATGTAACAATCATCTTTAAATGGCATTAGATGCTAATTTGGTATTACATTTCAGTTCAATGATCCGAATAGATTGTATGAATAACAGTTCATCGAATTCAGTATTTCTAAGAGCTACACAGTAACTATTTTTAGATACTAAAGGCATTCTCCCAAATACTGCATTACTCTAGCTGGCTGTTATGGCCATGCAAATCAATTCCCAAGAGAAAATTCCTCCTTCGAACTTACTGAAGTCTCGCATACATACTTTGAAGTGTCCTACATACGATTTTCCTTATATATTTCATTCTGTACTACTTGAATGGCACTCCAGTTGAAATATATTTCTTTGGGGAGTGTAAGTAAGAGCCTGCCATCAAAGAAAAGCCTATTTCCAACACTGCATCTTCCAAACAAACCTCCGTGGTGCTGATTTGCTTCAATTTCTCTATTGATCACAGAACCAGGCTGCGGAATGCGACATGCTGTGATCCTAATAATGACTGCAATCAATTAGGAACCAATGCCTTTTCCAATTAACTTAAGCTGAATCTGAGGTGGATTACTTCGCCTCTACAAATGGAGTGAGCGCTTTCAAAGGTTAAAGCCAGTAAGGAATTTCAGAGACAATAAACTTAGAGGCTAAAGGCAGTTCCTTGGTCTGATATTTCAGCTTTGATATCAAATTAAATAGGGCGATAAAGAGTGCAATAACATTGCTCCAGTCTACGGTTTACTCTTGTAATTTACTGCTGTTCGCATGCAGTAAGATAACCATCTACAGTTCCATGGAACACACAGAGTATACTGAACCCCTCGCAGTGCGTATAAAAAGGTGAGCAGAGTTTAATGTTCGTGTTTAGTGTTAGCTAGGTAGAAAGAAGCCGTTAAAGATGATTAAGTGATAAGAGAGTGTTGACCGGTGCACGAGGTTAAATCTATCGGTTAACCATCCACTGAATAACAGAATTATTAACGATCCAATGAGTATCTGTATCATCGAACTGACTAATCGAAATTAAAAGCACATTATTGCACTAACGAAGCTATTGGTTAATGACTGGTTCTTTTGTCTTCGTAAAGATATCTTTGTAATTTATATCACTAACCACTCAGTATGCAATGATAATGGGAATATTGATTTCAATAGATTCATCAACTTACAGTATATTTGAATGATTTTTGTTTAATTAAATTAAAACTAATGAATGTGTTCCGCTCAATTTACCGTATTGCGCAATCATGAGAGTGGACTGCGCGTTTTTAAACCTCTAACACCCAGAGTGCCTAAGAGGTCCGGTCCGTTTTGAATATTGAAGCATGATTTTTAAACTAATTGACTTGAGTGGCTGAAACTTCGTGACTTTTATTATATATGACATATCTATGTATCATATAAATATCAATGAAAATAATGTAACATGTTTCGAAATGTTTAGTTTCATTTCTGATCAGGTGGGACTCTGGAGACCATGTCACATTTTACGTCTCGCTAGAAACATCTCTTACTGGAATATTAGCTACTTTTTAGTGTGAATCAAAATGTGACGAGACTAACACATGTATTTCAAAAGGCTCCACATTTCTGCATGGTGATAAAATGTTATATAATAGATAAAAACATAATTGGTTCCATAACACTCATTGATTTCACATACATACGACTTAGAGATTTAGACAATTAAAGTCCGGATTTCAAGCAACTTTAAACAAGTTTGCAAAGTATAAATCTATATTCCAAAAATACCAGCCTCTTATGCACCATGGGTGTTCCAGAGTTATAAACGCGCAACGCTCTCTCGAGATTACGCAATTCGGTAAATTGCGCGGAACAAATGCACTTCACTCTTTGTTCCGCGCTACAAGTGAAAAACTTATTCACTAATACTTAATTCTTCAGAGTGTGTTACAACGATAAACTGTGTGATATTTCGTGATTATTTCATATTAAACAAATATATATAAATGAAAGAAAGATGTGTTCAACATCATGAAATAGAAAGTTTAATCCTTGTGATATAATAGGATGTAATATATTATGTTCTTATATATATGATTTAATATATTATGTTCTTATATATATGATTTAATATATTATGATTTAATATATTAAGATTTAATATACTATGATATATTATATCATGATTTAATGCATATTTTGCTATAATATATAAAACTTATAGGTATAGATATGATTTAAAAATATGTTGGTTTTATTTTATTAGTTAGTAATGAAATGAGATTTTCCCATTATAAATGATACAAAATTGGCCGTGGGTGTAAAGAATCGTTTCATGGAATAGATTTCCAATCCACAAGATGTCGATGCTGCAAATACCAGAATGTTATTTTTCATCAAAATCCTAATCCCTAAGGAAGCTGCAGAGGAAAAAAACCTCCGGCAAAAATACGGCGGATATTTCGCTAGTTTTTGCCTATTCAATCAGCTGCCATCAGCCATCTCTTATATCATCCATTTGCTCATTTTGCTGATCTCAGCATTTCCGACTGATGAGTCCTGGATGAATCTCATCGGGGTGATTGGTGAGTGAGTGACTGGGAGAGAAAGGATGATCTGCAGACGGTGACTGATAGTGGATTGGAAGGAATGAGATTCTTCTTAATAAATTCTCCCTCCCTTTCAATAAATACAACTTATCGTCAGTCTAGTACAACAATTTTTTGGCAACTCTTTCAGGTTTGGAATACATCTTCCCTCATAAAATCTCATGAAGTTTTTGTTATCATCAGAAGAGTGATCCATCTACTTCACAGCGTAAGGCCATTCATCCATGAAATTTTCATTATAAAGGGCATGTGCTGCTTCACTTTTATCACTTTGGTTGCAATAATAAAGAATCTGGGGGATCAAGAATTTAAATATGTACGTCGTCTTTATCAACTTTATTGACAGTCATTTTTCATAAATCATATAGTACATTAACAAACAAAATTATATTGCGCAAAGAACTCCAATCATAGAATCTATTTAAATTCGTCCTTACTAAGGTACAGATAATTTAACTCTACGAATTGAGCTAATTTGTAATTATTCTAATTTAAATAATTTGCCGTAAATTTACTCATAATATGTTGTTGTTGGTCGTAGATTATTAAAGGTAACATTAGGAAGATTTGAGAGCTAAATAATATTAAATGTAGCTCCATCTGCCTTTCTTTATTTCTCTAACATGCTGATAAGTCATGCTCCAGAACATGCTACCATTCTTTACGAATTCTAAGATTTTGGTACTCTGCAATATCAATTTGGCGTCCCTTTCTGGAGGAGATGCAGCGAATTTAGCGTCCCTTTCCAGACTAGATGCACCGATTGCTTCTCCTGTTGTCAGTTACCTGCCACATACACTGCAACTTTTGTACAGAATAAAGCCAGAATAGAATCTTGCTAAAATAGACCAAATTATACGCGCTAGGGGCTATAATAATTATACTAACAATACAACATTTCTCGTATTTTCTTTTTTACCAAGATTTTTACTTTACCTTTGATAGAACTATTATTGTATGACTATAGGAAACCAGTTTTGCGTGTCATTAAACATCGAAGTTTGATTCTATAACTCTTATATCCTCTTGAAGTTAGTGTCATAATTTTCTTATTTCAGCCATCCACACTTGAAATTCACACTTTGTGTCATGGCTGTTTATCGACATATAGGTATCGTGTTCCACAAAAAAGGTGAGACTAATTCATACATTGTAAAAAAATACAATGAGTAGATACGCTAAGTGTTTGAAAAATTTATTAAAAGTTCAAGGAGATTGGTTCAAACTCTGATAATCCAGAACGAGGCCGTAAAGTTGCAAACGAATCGCATAAGTCAAGAAACTGAACAAAAAATCGCGAAACCCCCGTCAATCTCATAGCAAATTGGCTACAAAATTAAGTAGGTGATGGAAAAACTTTAATGTATCGAGTGCTGGAAGATGATCTAAGAACAAAACCATTAAAATTCTGGCCAGTAATGAGCTTACTGACCATCACGAGAGCTGAAAGATTCCCACATCCTGAATGAGGTAGTTGAAGGCACGCTCCTTAACTTGGTGTTCACAGATAAGAAGAATTTGAAATTCTACAAGTTGTGAACCATCAGAATGGTAAAGTTTGGAGTTCCTCAAGATCAATGAGGATAGGATTGTGATGGTAAATCAAAATTCAAAGTATGTGATATTTTAATCTTCTGTGATCGTCAATGGAAGCTATAACTTTTTTTATAAAGGCCCTCTCTATTAAATTATGCCTTGTTGGGTCAAATCAACTCAAAACAGTATATTTGTCCCATTCTGAAACACCCTTTACAATTTTATATAGTAATCTAACAATAATTATGTTATATTTGATCACTATATTTAATATTTATAATGATTGCTTTTTTATTCAATATACTTAATATCCTTTACATTTGTCGTTACAATTCAGTTCACAAAAATGTAAGTAATATACATATATGTATAGACTATAAAATATCAATATACTTCCTTATCAGATACATGTTCATATAATATTTTAACAAATCATCAATATTCAGACAGCCTCATTAAAAGTGTATCAGTAAGGTAAAAACATTACCAAAGCATGTTGCTATGGCGATACTTTAATTCAAGTAAGCAATATTGAAGCTTCGATAAAATTAAACTTATACTTAAATATGACTATGTAGACTATTCTACGATGAAACTTCGGAGATATAATTATTCCATACCCTTTATACGGTAATTGAACATCCTTTTCATTTTCCTTTCGATCTCATCTTTATCACAACTCATTTGAATGTTTGTAGGATCGGATCCTCTAAATGCAGAATCAGATCGTCTCAGCCTGAGGCATTGGCACATCTTCAAGCCGAGAAAAGCTCATCATGCGACGCAGGGCATGGTGTTTTCAATCGTGTCTGAAGGGTGACCATATTTCAGGCCACGTCGCCTGCAGATGATGTATAGTCAGGCTATTACCCTTACGAAGAAATTGGGAGTGAGGGGGAGTAGGATGAAGGTATTGAATGTCTTACCGAATTGAACACTTATCGTCAAACTAAATTAAATAAGACAGGTATTTATACAGAGAGCTCGAATGAATGTCGATAGTTGTTACCGAAGTAATGCATCTACATATTAAAGTAGAATATACCCACTAAATTAATTTATATTTAATTTATTGTTTTGCATTAAATTACAGAAATTAACGTGAAGAAAGCAGTAAGGAATACTTGTATACCTGTTTTTTCACAAAAAATTTTATCTGATACTTACTATAATTTCTTTCACATTTTACTTCAATTATTAGTTGAATGCCTTTTTGTTAATTAAATGTTTTTTTTAGTCAAGTCCAGTCTCCATTCGAGAATCCCTAAATATTTACTTGTCCTGCTTGTCTATACGTCCATTTTTCTAAATACCATCCAATTAAATGTCATCTTGACAAAATGTTCATTTGTGTAAATTCCAATCCAGCTAACTGTCCCTTTAGCTATAAAAGTCTATTTATCGGAATGTTTATTTTTCTTAATGCCCACTCAGCTTGCTGCCAAGGACCCGCAACAATGTAGCCTATCCATCAGAATACATTTATTTAGTTTGAAAAATGCACGAAAATAACTGAATGTATAAGATATATCAGTATAAAAAAGGTGATCATACGAATGTCTATTATGGAAGGAAAAAATAAATAAAATAAAATAAAAATAAAGAAAATAAAAATATCATAGGTACTGTCATAGAGAAAACACAACTACGTTGATTTGCCGACAGTTCCACTTATAGCTGCGTTCATATACTGCGTAACTGTTCAGCAGTATCACATTAATGCGTTCATATACTGCCATGCACCGCATATCACTGCGTTCATTTAATGCCTTACACCACACATCTTAGCGTTCATTTAATGCCTTACACCACACATCTTAGCGTTCATTTAGTGCCTTACACCACACATCACAGCGTTCATTTAGTGCCCTGCACCACATATCACTGCGTTCATTTAATGCCTTACACCACACATCACAGCGTTCATTTAGTGCACTGCACCACATATCACTGCGTTCATTTACTGCCTTACACCACACATCACAGCGTTCATTTAGTGCCTTTGAGAGGGCATTTCTCTACGGTACATTGCTTTACTGACGACACGCTTCCATCACCCTAATGAGTCAATTAGGTACTAACGAATATTAATCACAGGTGAGAGTCCATTTAATCACCAGGTAACAAAGCTAATCGATTGTACACAAATGGGATGAATGGAGCCTAGTATGGCTAATGAACAGATTTCTCAGCTTTCTCAATTTGTATGTGGTCAGCAATGTGTGCTTTGGGGTGTGTGTGTACTAGCTTAATTACGTACATGGGATATATAACGAGTAATAGAAACCCTTTTATGTATATAATATATTGTTCATATCTTTACTTAATTAATGCCATAATCTAAGCCTATGTTATTCAGTATTCATAAATCGAACAAGTTTTAAAAACTTTAAATATAAAAGGAAAATTTCTCACAGAAAAATGTCTAGACTGGGAATTTCCTGTGGGAGAAGTCTGTCACCGGTCACTTTAGTAAGAGATTGTGAACAGCTAATATATTTATAATGTTTGAAATGAATTCGAACTAACAAAATATTTAACAACAAGTAAATAAATTCTGCTGATAAATGAAGGCCGTTCCAAAGTGGGACAATAAATGATGTTGATATTGTGGATGCAATAATATTTACTCAGTCCTTTACCGTGTGAAATTTATCCTTGTGTGGACGGAACTATTATTCTTCCATTTCAAAGACTCCAACCTATTCATTTCACATAAAAATGGAGAGTATGTTGAGAGGTATGCAAATGCACCGCCTGACGATGAATTGAGATCATTAGTGCTCTCCGCTCTCGATAATAATAATAGCGTCATTACGAAGTTGCGACCTTCGCACCGCTTTATTTCCGTACTCCGCTTTCGACATGCAGAGCTCTTTTTTTGTTCCAATATTCTAGACGTATTCAGCAGAGTTGCAGTTGTGCCAAAACTCAGAAGTTTTGCATTAAATAACTGGCAAGATCGTGAGGAAGTCTCTAACAGACTAAAAATAGGAACTACATAGCTACTTAATCTGAATATTTGTGCGATAAAAGGAGAAAAATGGCACATGAAGCCCTACTTAGGAGACCGGGAGTAACTTAGGCAATGTGGGAAAAAGTCAAGAGGTGGGGGGGGGGGATAAGAAGAATATAAAAAGTCAGGGGGATATACACAGAAAAGAGATGAGCTGCCACGGAATGATGGTCAAAAATAATGAATATTTTACGATGCCAGAAAGAGCCATTTTATTTTGATTTATTTTTATTACCATTCTTGTAAAGAAAAATATATATCAAATATTCCTTGCTTTATAAAAAATAAAAGCGTGTTTATTAAATGTAAATTTCATCATAAGTTTATAGTTATAACACATTGGTAAAATGATCATTTTTGTGTGTCAACAAACTGTCGATATTTTATAAGCGATAATTTTCAACAGATAATAAAATTCTATCATTAAATTATGTTTACTGTCAGTTCATTTTATTACTCATAATATAAATTCAATGAATTTAATAAAGGATTTCCAAACTTGCAAGCTCATTAAATGAGTGGGAAAATATTATCTTTGAAATTGACAATTGAATTGATTCAGAATCGGAACTGAATCAAAAAGTGAACGTAAAAGTCAATCGGTGAACTGGATTTTCTCCCCAATTTCTTTCTATAAGTTCTCATTTTAGGCGAATAGCGGCTTAATTCGCTTCAAATTAGCGCTAAGGCAGTATTTATTTGACCGCGCCTTCATTAGAGTCTTAGTTACTCCAATCAGAGACAATTATGACCCTAATGTGACGTCAGTTAGAGCCAGAGCTCATTTCAGCTGATAATAAGAGCCAGAAGTTTGAAGTCACAAGTTGACTCGATTGGCAGTAAGTTCTGATAGTTAGAAGTGAGTCCACCTCTTCGGGGAGTCGCTTATGATTGCCTCTAAATTAATGAAAATGGGAGGGATTCGCCACTGAGCTGAGAATGGTGGAACTGACATTATCAAAGAAGTTTAGTTCTCTAATTCTTGAAGGGAGAGGGTTATACCTAGTTGATATGATAATGAATGAGATGTTAGAAAGGAGATCTCTGGATCATGAGCCCTGATCAACACGTTGATTATGACAACTACTTGTTGAGATATGATTAGGTAATAAGGAAAGTTATATCATCTTTTACTCAACGTGAAATTAATCAATTCAATTGACACAGATTAAATTACGATAAGTTCAGTAGCTAGAAAGGCTTTTTATCAGGTAAAACTTTTGGAGAATATGTATTTTCATAGTAGAAATATTTGACGCAAGCGTCAATAAAACCTTGAACACCGTGTAATATTTTAGGAGAAAATGTTCCTTTTGAAATATGAGACATTTTATCAAAATAATCTCCATCCAAGAGAAAATCTTCAGCAAAGTGACATCGAAATCTTCAAAAGAAAAGGCTTCGGCCGCCGCAAATTCCACTTCGGCTATCTTTTTTAGTCGTGGCATGAAAGTGAAAGAGCAGATGTCTCTGAGAGTGCATTAAGGACAGAGTGTCTGCTCGCTACCTTTGAACAATGTCAGCGACTCAAAGAAACGTCCTCCCTTCCTCAGCTGTCACTCTCATTTAAAATGGCTAGCCGGATGACGACTGAGGTGTGATGACATTTACGCTCATGGGGAAATGGGAATGTCTTTTCACTGGCTGTGGGATGCAAGAGTTTGTATCGATACGAATGATGTGAAGGAGAGGGATGAGAAAATCATATCGTGATGAATATTGAAGCAAATTCAAATGATATTACAATGCAAAGAATAGGATAGAAAATAAATTATATTACTGCTAAGAGTGGCAACGAGAGACGGTTGCTATTATTTTGAAAATTGCGCATATGTATCAACTCTACACATTGAGACTGATATTAGTATTTTGATATATTCTAAGAAAATATGATTACCTTCTGATGTTTGCCTTAATTATTTTAATGAAGCAATTTAAATTAAAGTTAATTTTGCTAGAAACTATAATGAGTACTGGCTATAGTATTGTAAAATATCAAAGTACTGACGACTCTTTCAGTCCTTGACGTCACTTGCAGAATACCACTATTGTTAATGAATATGATATCATTATTATATTTGATATACTGTTTTTGATATCTAATCAAGTCATTAAATAACATAATCACTTTCCTTTCATACGCTGTACGTCAATCAACTTGTGTCTTATATTTGCTAATGCGAAGTCATTTCCAGTTTGTTCATTTAATATTTGTTTGGGGGCATGTTAGAATAATTCATTTATTCAAGAAGAGTCGAGTTGATAATGAAATATATCGAATGTTCAATAATGATCTCATTTAATGTTCAATAATGATATTATTTTCCTCATATTAACGTCCATTATTTTGTTCCTGCCATCATTAGAAATGTTAGAAATTTTAAATCCAGACAATCTAATTTTATGCATAACAAAATTCATCGAATCCCGATAATCAGCCAATAATTAGATTCGAAATATTTTAAAGGCTTCAGAAGTGAAGTCAAGAGATCAATGAGTTGAGCATCTGAGAAACTGATACCTAACTATCAGGCAAGATTTAGGTTCTAAATCGGGACAGAAGGAAAGAAAAAGCCAATTACAATCATATTATTATTCCTTCAATGTTCAAACCATGGATAAAGGTAACAAAAGGTCAAGTATATATTTGATTCAATCTCAGTTGAATTCTAATTCCCAATTTAAAATTGATGATGAAATCAGGAAAAGAACGATATCCAATTTTTCACTGTTATTACTGGAGTCAATGACTTACGTGTGTATTAATTTCTAATTTATTTTTTACTCTGTGACCATTAATTACAGCCACAGTTTCATCAATCTCCCAATCCATTAATTTAACTCCATAATAATTTTATCAGGTGAGCAAGAGTTCAATATAAAAGAATCCAATTGGGAGTTGCATTCGGCAGCAATTATTAAAGAAGAAATGAAAAAAAATTAGTTCATCGAATCATTGTCACCACTTTTACTATTTTTCTCTCATTTCAACAAATTCTCATTTACGTTTAAATGCTATTGCATATAAACTGAATATTGTTTTGAAATTGCGCAAAAAAGGTAATGAATAATGAAATATTTTATGTAATTTTTATCCAACTGTTATCATTGCTATCGAAGAAAATAATGAACTTGCATAATCAATTCTTCAATTTTTTAGTTAGATTCTTTGAAACAAGGTATTATCTTTTTGTGATTGAATGTTCAGATAAGTCGAAGGAAAAAGGGAAATTGATTATATTATTTGAAGCATCAATTTAATTATTACGAACAACTAGCGAAAAAGGTTTTAATTTGATTTTTTTTCGCATTTATTTGTTTTGCAGGTCTCTAACTGAACAATAATTTTTTTGTATTCTAAAATAGTAAGTTAGATGTCGTTTTTTTTACAAACTTCAAACAAATTACAAAATGTAGTAGTATCCAATTCCTTTCGAAACCATACATCTTCAAGCAGCTAAAAAAACATTGCCATTTATCCTTACAGTCTCCAATTCGATTCAGGATGTCCAAAATGCGATGGAACGAGACTCTGAAGTACCCCTGAAGTACTGACCTCAATAGAAGCCTGAGAAAGCCATTCGTACCTACTGGATTCCTGTCACACTTGTTTTGACTTCTGAAAGGAGGAAGGCGAAGAGATCTTTGATGTGAATTATTCATACAGCAATGAATGCTTTGAGGGAGGTGTGATATTACTTGCCTGGCACGAGACAATGCATGTCGAATCTGTTACACAAGAGCATATGAACGATAATTGCTGATGCAGAATTGAAGTCAGAACTTGGGTGAAACTGTTATCTAGCAGATTGAAATGGCCCTCAAATGCTTCGAGTTGTGTTTAATAAGAGACTCCTTTGTATGTTCAGTGATCTCTCTGACAATAATTGATGAAAGTTTGTAATTGATGGTGTGGCTCTATTTTAGTTCATATTGTAATCCTTTTCTCTGAATGTGTGATATTACACACTATAGAAGCGTTATTATAGTAAATGTTAACCTCTATTGTTGAAGTAATAGCCAATCAAATAAATAATGCTTACTGCATGATACGTTGAATCATTCTTTTATGCTCGGAAATTAGAGTTTGTATTCTTTGAATCGAGGATAAATTTGTGGTTGGTTTTTCTTGCGAAAATTTTGGAGAAAACAGTAGCTTTTATTTGAGCATGCGATATTGTACCATGATATTTCACCAGAAGGGTTTCCATTAAGGCTTTCATACCATCAATCATAGCGACTTATTAATGACGACAGAAAAGTTTGCGCCAGAAAGAATAGCCTCCGGAAACTCGGGCAAGTTTTTATTGCACCGAAACATTTTCTCAGAGCTTGAGAAACGTGAATGGAATGAAGAAACCGGCAAGATACTCCATCGCATTCGCTGCTCAATGGGATGAAATAAACTCTCCTGGAAGTAAAATATCGAACGATAGACTATCATTTCTGTGAAACTCGATACTCAACTGAATCTTAAAATTGAATTATTTCATAATCCTAATTAAGACTGCACCATCAATATATTAGGTAGGATCTCTAAATCGGTTGTAAATGAGATAGTTCAGATCTAATGATCTCAAAAGTCATTTATCGGTCAGTGACTTTTTATCTAAAGTTGCAGCTGCGCCCATTTTTCCTGCCAATCTCTGGTAGAATCTAAATGAGACCGACTGGCTTTAGATTGACACTTCGATTGCAAGGAAAGACAGACACCAACAAAACTTCCTCTGCAATTAGACGTTACGTGCTTTCTCTGTACATTAATAATCTCTCTCATAAAAGGGAGTTTCAAATAAAAATTCCACTTGACTCTCTTCCCTTTTTCCAGATTTCAATTAAGGCTTCCCGAAACAAAGATGAAAATTGTTTTTTGAATTTCAATCATAAAACGAGATCCAGTAAATCAAATTAGCCTTACGCTCGAATATCGCGAGTTTGTCGGAGTTGTCCTGGCCCTAGATTGCCATGCAAGCCACTTTGGCTTTTCATTTGTTTGAGGATTTGCAAATTGAATAACTGAATACAATTCAATCAGCAGGAAGAATTTTATGAATGTTCTAGGATGACTTTAGTTCTCCACCATTTGATTACTAAATAACGAACACAGTCGTTTTATTTGATGTCGTCATTGTGAAGACTACTCTACTTTTTGGTAAAATCTCAAATTGGTTATTCAATGATGGTTGATCTTCTAATCAACGAACTTCAAACGAATTAGTGGCATTAGTTCTCTTAATCCAAACTACTAATGAACAAATCTTGACTTGAATAACGTTTTCAAATCAAAGCGAATGTTGATGTACTTGAATTGTGTACAGAGTTTAATGAATCTGCACATGCTTTGTAGTTTGATCTGAATAACAAGAAGCCAAACAAGGTACACAAGGGATCTTAACTGGATAGAAGATGAATAAAAACTGTTCTGGATGACTATATTTTCTCTCGTTCGCCTCCAATTAGAGACTTAAAATCCTGCTTCTAAGGAACTATGAAAAAAAACGTTCATCTCTTATCTAATAATACTCTCCAAGAGCTCTTTAATATAAATAATTGGCGAAAATTCTGTCTTATATGAACGACTAACTTAATTCTTTACAAATTATCTTTTGTTCTATTTTCTTGTTACTTATGTATGTACCGGTGCAACTAGGTAAACACTTTTTAATGTGATTTTGAGAATTCTAGATTGAATTTAAAACTTATTTAGTATATCTCAATACCAATTGATAATAGATGTAAAGAATTTTTTTAATTTAAATTAACTATTTGATAAACATTAAAGTATATCTTAATTTTCTTGAACAATTCAATCCATTTTACAGATTTTACATGCTTAATGTGTTATTATTTTAGTTAACAAGTGATAGAATAACTAAATCAGTGTGTTATTGCAAATATACTTTTTCCTAAAACATTTTTTTTAACGAAAATAACAAACTGTAAGACTTTAACCAACTAATTCTTTTCGAACACATTAATTTCTTTAAATTATTTTGTGTCCTTGCAAAAAAGGGACCAAAGAAGTTCCAGAACCGTTAGCTAGAATATACATTTTTTCCGAAAATCGCCAACTTCAAGAGTTCCATTAAAGAATAAAAGCATTGAAGCCATATGCCAAAAAATGGAAAATAAAATATCGGCCGCAACTGAGAGAATATTATTGAAGTGAAAAATAGAAGAACACAATTTAACATTTCAAGTTAAATTGTTAAATATAATTTTCTCATCATGTTTACTGAAGGTGATTACTTAGATGAAGATTTCTGTTTGTACTTTTCAGATGACAAATTGAATAAAGGAACAGATTGAAGAATGAAAAACCATCAACGAGTTTATTTTCTGTTGAGTATACATATTTTTCTCCCAAATAAAACTTTTTCAAATTAGTGACGTGTGATTTATAACAGTATTTTCCATTCGGCATGACTTTTAATTCTGGGTACTTTCTCAACTAGGTGAAAGCTTATAGCCACGTAATCTATTCCATAAGATGCCTTAAATGCCATATCCTCTGATAGTTAACATTACAAGTTTGTGGTGTTTATATCTGCATCAATTTAGACTCACTTATTACTCTGTGATCTAGTTAACTAAAGGTCGAGGCCATTGAGTGGTCTGTTGCTGTAATTCGAGGCAATTAAGACGCATTTGGCGCTGCAATGCATTACTAAGACATCACAACATTCAGAGAATTTAAGACATTAAATTGAATTAAATTACTGCAAGATACGTTGCATCATTCTTTCCAGCTCGGAAATTAGAGTTTGTATTCTTTGAGTGGAGGAGAAATTAGTGTTTGGTTTTTCTAGAGAAAACAGTGTGAATCCATGTAAGACCTCCAATTGAAGGGTATAAGATGAAATTCTGCTCGTAATTTATCACAGTCTTTTAGAAATGGTTAATCGTTTTTATATGTTACGATAAATATAGCGGATAGTACGCAACAATAAATAAAGTTACAATAATTCATTATCAAATACAACTATAAAAGCATAGGGATCTGAAAGTCAAGAAGATAGACTTTCACAATTCTTCACGAGTTCACAAACGCAACACTAGGTTTTTCATCTCATTCAGGTTATGGATATTTGAAAGCTTTTGAAAGCAGTGCTCTGAAGATCTATTTGGTGATAACTTCACACCGCAAACTGATAACTCAACTGCAATGAATTATGTCCTCCACTCTACTATCGCGATAATAGCGCCGCATAAATTCGAGAGCCGCTTCAGATTGCCATCAATAACCATTAAATTGACGGAGTGTATTTGTACGCAGCCGATCAATCAATTACTCCTCCCAATGATTGGCCAAAGGCATCAGTTCACTATCTTCTCGATGGATCTATCAGACACGTGTTCTTATTAGGGAAACTGCCTTGCAGAACAACTGCCAGGCCCTTATGGCAGCCAGTGTTGATTTACAGGGCGTTTAGATGCGGGATAATGGGTCTATTGGTGACTACAGAGAACTCTACCCAGTGAATTACTGCTATGGAATGTACTTGCGAGGAAATAATGTCATCATACAAGAGTTTCTGCAATTGGGATACATAAATTTCTATACTCTAGTAGGTTTAGTGTATGTTGTATATACGTTAACAACAATATTAATAGAATAATGTCTGTTACTACATATTTAATTTATCTTCAAAATAGGAACTAAAATATATAGTAGCTAACGCATAAAATAAACACAAGATACTTTCCCCCATCTTCAGAACATCTCTTTCAAATTTCTTCCATCAAAAATCTTCCCTTCTACGTCTTTTGCCTGTTTTTTCTATAGCAAATATGAAGGTCTTTCTTTCTTCTCACCGCTGGAGTAAAATAAACATAGAACCACCACTACCATGCAAGAGCAAAGAATTTTCTTCCACTTCAAAGTTCTTAAAGATGTGGCTGTACACTTTGCAATAACAGAAAATAATAAAATCATTTGAACGTTCTCGAAAGGAAGTAAATGAATAGGAATCTAATTAGATGTTTGTTTATCAAGATCAAATATCATGGGATTACGATATGTTGTTGATTTGTGTAATTAATAGCTGCATGATTCATTTATTACATAAATTGGATAATCAACGAATTGCAATTTAAAAATTAAAGTGATGATGATTTGAATTACTTAATAACAAAGCGTGAAAAGGTTTCAGAAACTATGTTGTTAATTAAATCTAACCCTCTCAGAAGAACCGAATCTGAGAACTTAACACTGACCTTCTACCTATAAGTTCAATTTAATCAAACGCCACACCGATCAATCAAATTAAAGTAGCAATCAGTGACACATTTCACAAAGTTAATCATGCCATCCTTTAAAAGATTATCTTCAATTTGTCTACCCATATATTACTTAGTAATTGTATTTCATTGTTGCAGATTCTAACAAAGATCGTTTGTTTGTGTCTTTATTTTAGCAGAAGAAAGAATCCGTTAAAGAAACAAATGAGCAGCGAGTCAACCAAATCTGTAGGGAAGAATAAGACTCTTTTGAATCTGTTAAAACAACACTGAGACATGAATAAACTGAAATCTGTTTGAATAATACGGAGGTATGCATTTTATGAGCTTTTGTATTTACGATCCGAATAATTGATGAACTGGTCTGAAAATTGTGTCCGTATTTGCTCGAGCTTGAAAATATTCTACGTCAAAATCTGGAAATAAAGCCTCCGCATTTTTATTTTGTTTTCAATATTAATTGGATTTAATCTTGTCAAGCCCAATTGCTAACCTATTTTTAGAAATTAAATCCTACGTTTTTTCTATCGTGCTAAATTCCCGGCCTTCAAATGGATGGAGCTGAGCCGAATTATTTTTTACGATGTCGACAATAAAGCGTCGACAGAGACGCTCTCGAATGAGGTCGAAACCTTTTCCTGATCATTGTCGATCAGAGATTTTAAAATGGGCTCAATAGCTCAAAAGTCTATGGAAGTTCTTTCTGCTAAGTTCCTGTCCATTAGAGTCCTGTTTCACGGACCATTAGACCCACCATTAAGACATTCGATATGCTCCTCCGCCCCAACTTGCCCACGAAAAAAGAAGAAATTTACAAGTTACATTGAGGCACAGAAAGAACAACGATGCATCATCTTTTTTTATGTTCTTTTCTCATAAAGGACTTTTTAGTAAGAAACTTCCAGCTCACTTAACTAATTTTCTAAATTTATTTACAGAGACTTTAGATTTAGAGAGATGATTTGCTTTGATCCAATTGATTGAAAGAGAAAGTTTATAAGAGTTTTACTAATGGAAATGTACAATGAACACTAGCTTCAGTCTACTACATTAGTTTTAATGACTCCTCGTCGCTTTCAAGTCCTTATTAACGGTGATATTAAATTCCTGTGAGAGGAAGACTTCCTCAAAAATCGCATTATATTTCGGATTCCATTAATAAGAATCCATGTAATCCATCCGGAGTGCTCGTAAATTCTTCAGCTGACGTTAAATTGGAATTCCAGGGCCACTAATTTCGAAAAAGAAATGGCCAGGCTATGTCTGATATCATTAGGCCTACTTAGTCTCCTTGTGCCTAGGCCTACTCATGGCAGTGCCTCAGAGAGTGACGTCAGTGATGCATCACAACGAGGGCCCTCTGGAGGCCTGTCTGCAAGTCATCGATTGCATCAAGAGGAACATGGAGAGCTCCACTACTCACGCCAACGGGAAATGAATGGTGAGTAATTTCCGTTATTGTACCGAGATGTATGTAGTAGATGAGTTACGGTATCTGAGTTGTGATTATTGCGTCTGATTTATTGCATCGCAGTTATTTTATTGCAATCATTGTATTTGAATTATTTTTTCATTGTATTTTGAATTCAATAATTGTATTTCTTTATACCGGGTGACCAATAAAAAACTGGTCGAAAGTAAATGCTTATAACTCAAAAAGTGATTGGTGTAGAAAGATGAAACAAAATCACACAAAAGAGTATATTTTCAAGTTTTATTTGATATCAAAGATATTGGAAACTATCGAAAGATATCTTATTTAAACATAATGGATATTTCGTCAACGCATTTTATTCAAGCCTCATGAATCATTATGCAACTAACTATTGAATAACGTGTTTTCATTTCTGAACATTATCATTTAAGCAGTTCTCCAACTAAAGATAGGAGAAAATATGCCATTCAATTCAACAAGGGTATAAAAATTATAATTTGTTCAATAAATGGACAAGTAATGAAGTGTTTCAGAAACCATTGCACTCGGCGAAAAAGACAGTTCGGTGCGGTTTTAGTTCGCATATAGGCCATGCATGGTTCATATTTTTTTTAAAGATGTAGAGACTGAAAATGTTTGTTCCGTAAACACCGACGGATACATTGAAATGTTAAATACTGTAATGACTGACGACAATCATCTTGACTTTTGGTTCCATCAGGACACTGCAACTGCAAGCACATTCTTGTCTGCAGTAGACTGATTGAAAAATCCCTTTGAGGACAAAATTATTTAGCACCGAACCGCTTTCTCTTTCCATCTAAGTCCCTTGACCTTTCACCTTTGGATTTTATCTCTGTAAGAGAATGTATTCAAATTGAAACCAAACATGATTGAAGACTTGAAGCAAGTAATACGTGAAGTAACCAAAATATATTAGTTGCAGTAATCGCTAATTTAAAAAAAAAGGATTAATCTCTGTATTTAGCACAGCTGTAGGGATTTCAAACACTTGTTATAAACTTGAGAATATACTCTTTTATGTGATTTTTGTTTCACATTTCTACATAAAGTACTTTTTAAGTTATAAGCATTTACTTTCGACCAGTTTTTTATTGGTCACCCGGTAGTAGCTCAGCTATTGTATCTAAGCCATTGTATCTAAGCCATTGTATCTAAGCCATTGCATCTAAGCCATTGTATCTAAGCCATTGTATCTAGGCCATTGTATCTAAGCCATTGTATCTAAGCCATTGTATCTAAGCCATTGTATCTAAGCCATTGTATCTAAGCCATTGCATCTAAGCCATTGTATCTAAGCCATTGTATCTAAGCCATTGTATCTAGGCCATTACATCTAAGCCATTGTATCAACGCCATTGTATCTAGGCCATTGTATCTAAGCCATTGTATCTAAGCCATTTTATCAAAGCCATTTTATCTAAGCCATTGCATCTAAGCCATTGTATCTAAGCCATTGTATCTAAGCCATTGTATCTAAGCCATTGTATCTAAGCCATTGCATCTAAGCCATTGTATCTAAGCCATTGTATCTAGGCCATTGTATCTAAGCCATTGTATCTAAGCCATTGTATCTAAGCCATTCTATCTAAGCCATTGTATCTAAGCCATTGTATCTAAGCCATTGTATCTAAGCCATTGTATCTAAGCCATTGCATCTAAGCCATTGTATCTAAGCCATTGTATCTAAGCCATTGTATCTAGGCCATTGCATCTAAGCCATTGTATCTAAGCCATTGTATCTAGGCCATTGTATCTAAGCCATTGTATCTAAGCCATTTTATCAAAGCCATTTTATCTAAGCCATTGCATCTAAGCCATTGTATCTAAGCCATTGTATCTAAGCCATTGTATCTAAGCCATTGCATATAAGCCATTGTATCTAAGCCATTGTATCTAAGCCATTCTATCTAAGCCATTGCATCTAAGCCATTGTATCTAAGCCATTGTATCTAAACCATTGTATCTAAGCCATTGTATCTAAGCCATTGTATCTAAGCCATTGTATCTAAGCCATTGTTTCTAAGCCATTGTATCTAAGCCATTGTATCTAAGCCATTTTATCTAAGCCATTGTATCTAAGCCATTGTATCTAAGCCATTGCATCTAAGCCATTTTATCTAAGCCATTGTATATCTAAGCTTTTCTTCATCAATCATATGATCATTTTATGTTCTATTTAGTTGATAATATTTCATGTTCCAGAGGCCATTATTTATGGCGATGTTCTGTAGTCACGGATATATTTTTCATAGACTTTTCATTAATTAATTCAGAGTCCCTGAAGAATTATTAATATTATCAGAGTGAAATATTTTCATCACATTTTTCTTTTTAGTGGAAAAGATCATTCTTCAGATTTATGAAATATGAATTGGAAAATCATTATAAAATAGGCAAACAATATGATTTTAATTTTGAATATCGAACATTATTACAATCATTTATTGCTTCTGAATTTTCTTTTTGATCGAATTTTATTCAAATGTTTATGACTAGTAAGGTATTTTGTGTGTATATTGAGAGCAGCTTTGACAATCATATTTTAAGTAGTAATATAATTTTATGTTTTTCAGAAGGAGTTCAGAGAGAGTTCGAGTCAACAATTTTCAGGGCATTTACAGCTCAAGATAACAACACCCTTGGAAAATATAACGGCAAGGATATCAGACGACAATACGCTAAGGAGAACAATACTAATAATGCTCAATATAGCAGAGAAATCTTAGATAAGTCCATAAGTGATAGATATACGGATATCACCGAGATTGTAGCCTATCCTAAACTAATAAAGAACATAAAATCCGACCATTCCAAAGCAAATGTGAATAGCTCAGTGAATTCCCGAGGGAATCCAGACAATTCGAAGAATGCAGCGCCGAGTCAAGAAGATTGGAATGAGATTGGCAGAGAAGAAGCGTCTTCGTCTCGCCACAATTTGGCTACGAAAAGCTCTCTCTATGAGATTCAGGACTATATTCCACTCGAGGGAGAGGAGAAGAAGGCGATAGGACTGAAGATACCAAATGCAGTTCATTACTCACGTCACCAGTACAATTCATTTGGTACTGAGAGCCAGCGCCCCAAGATAACTCAAATTGATCCCCCCTCATTTTCTCATTATCTATCCCAGTCCTCCAGTCAGGGCGAGAACTACCAGAACTTTAATCTACCGGTTCTAAAGTCGCAATCAGGAGTCAATTCACACCATTACCCACCAAGATTTGGGCCACCCACTTCCACCCCCTTACCATCTTTTGACTCCACACCAACCAACACTTCCGCTCAGCACGGATCCAACACTTTCCTTCTTTGTCGGATCAGAAACCTCGCCAATCAGTCGGTGAGTGCACTTTTAATGTACCACCTAACCATGATTAATTCTTGAACAGAAAACACAGTTACCAACGGGCGCTAGGCCAATTACATGAGATAGCAATATCAAAATACCTTTACCTAAAATTTAAATACAAATAGCATCTCTCTGTCAATTGCTGTGTGGTGAACTGTCATCATCGGTAAGCTTGGTAAATATAACAGACTTTCAAGTTAATTAAAACTTTTTCTTATGGTGTTGTCAGCATAACTTTGTGTGAAGAATAATGTTCCTATGACCAAATAATAACGTCCTAATAGATTGGTGAAGTTTAGGGCAAAGTGCATGTAGTTGCTAATTATTTTAGTGATGTCATTCATATAGAGCAATGTGAGTATATCGGTGATAAGACTGCGTAATAACTTATTTCATCATTTTAAAAGCAACCATGATTGATCAAAAACAGTTTAGATGCTCTATTTTATAATATTTGTTTTCTCTTTTTATAATTACTAAACGGTTATTTTATTCCCCATTACTTGATTGAATCTTAGAACTGCTCGAAAAGAAAAGAAGGAAAGAGCAACTGCTTCTAATTCTTTTTCAACTTTCTTTTATTCATAAATTGAAGAAGATTCACTTTCAAAATAACAAAGTTAATCAAATAATAATTCTTTATTACATTTTAAAGCTATCTTATACCAAGATAATAAATCTATCAACCTCTTTTCTATCTGAAACAGTCGGTACATTAGTTTCGAGAAATCCAAATACAAGCAAGAATTTCATCAAATTAAATTCTAATCCCAGCAACCTCGACTTTAATCTGGATTTAATCCCACTAAAACCGAGCTGTACTTTTCCAAGTAATCATGTACAATGAGGGAGTGCAGCTTGGAATTACAATACAATTATTACGCTTAATCGCATCTGACAGCACTAAAAAGACAGCAGCAATGTTCACATTGCATTTGGACGAGCATTACAAATTATGTTAATGATTACGCTGTTTTAGCTTCAGTTTGTTGGTATTGCAATCGAAATGATTTGTGTTGTTTGGTGCGAAGTGAATGGTAGAGTACTGACGCATGCCGGACCGAATGCTTGCCTTTGATAACAGAATAGATACATTCGCAAATGAGGGACACACTGCCGTCAATATTGCCCTCTGTCTTTCGAAATGAATAACACTGGGAGAAAGAGAACTGAGGGTGAGTGGCAGCTATTTAGGGGAGTGGTGATTAGTGGGGAGTTGATAGGGTGAGTGAATGGTGATCTGTGGTGAGTGAGTGGCTTGCAAGTTTTGTAAGTGAGTGGTGATCTGTGGTGAGTGGATAGGTATTGTGGCGAATGAGTGGTGATCTGCGGTGAGTGAGTGGTGATCTGTCGTGAGTGCATAGGAAATCTAGTGAGTGAAAAGTGATCTGTAGTGAGTGAGTGGGTGGTGTGTGGATAGGGAGAGTGGTGACTGCAATAATCTGCTATACATGTGGTGATTGGTTATAAGAGTGGAGAGTGAATGATGAGTGCAATGATTTCATTACTCATTATTTATTCTATGAAACTGAAATTTTATGAAACTGATCACTACGTTCAGTGTTATACTTATCAGTCGTAATACAATAATAGATTATTTTAATATCTTATCATAAGCTTCAATTCCTGAGGTAGTTTCTACCTAATTTATTTAACGCTTATTCATATGCGAAATGCTATACATCTATTATATTCAATATGAAGCAGTTATTATCTGTAAAAAAAGAGACTGAATGTTTTTTTAGATTAAAAAAAATTCTGAAGTACAAACATGTTATATTATATCGAATGTGTTTTAAAATTTGTTTATTGAAATTACTTCCTGCAAACATTATTAGAAATTAAGTAGAAGAGAGTGAACCTTTAAATTTGCTAACTAAACTAATTATTGTAATCTATATAACAATATTAAATAAACTATTTCTCTCATAGCTATTTGAGTAGAAGATCGCATATTAATAATGAATAATATTGTAATCAATTAATTTTGAAGTAACATAAGGTTTATATACTTGTCCAATATGTTAAATATTCGCCTCTATTCTACCCATATCCATTGGTGTAACTTAATAGAAACCTGCTGATACTCTATCCCAATTATTCCTACTAGCGTCTCACAGGATTAGATGGATTCAATGTCCTAAGCATCAATCTGTTCGATTTTCCTAAGCCTAATCCCTAGCCACACTAACGGAATAGAACATGTAGAGATTGCGTGACCACGTGGGTTGCCAAGAATGATTTCAATTCAGGATTATCTTATATTGTACAGGTCAATTCTTCAGTAACTTTCTGACCTGACAGATTAACTGTAAAATTTATCATATAAATTAAGAACAGTTTGTTGTGCAATTTTCTAGAGTGGCAGTATAGTTCTATTTATTTTATTGTATCTGCAATTGCAATATTGCTACAAAAATACCTTATTGTTAAATAACAATATTCATCAATTTACTTGATGGAACATTTACGTAACTGTTCCTGTAAAATGTTTTATAACAGAATTTCCAACGTTGAAAACTGGTATGATTTCTTTGAGTGTTTTTTTTACTCATTTTACAAAAATGTAATCCAATTTGCAATACTAAATATTTTAGAATATAAAAGAAACAACGTACGTACTCTATTTCTCCTTATATAATCTATCTAATCAATGTACATCTAATTATTTGACATAGTAAATTACTAGGTGCGTCAGCGTGTAGCTAATGATACCTCATGTGTGCTGCTTCATTATCATCCCAATGACATAAAGGAGAGAGAGAGAGAGTCTTTAGAAACATCTAATCAATTTATTGACCCAGTGTGACCTTTTCTCTCAGGTCTCTTGGATTCGCAGTCGCGACTCCCACATCATATCCGTAGATCGAATGACTTTCATCGCAGACGAGCGTTTCCACGTGTTTCACGACAGCAAGACAGGCAGCTGGAATCTGCAGATCAAGTTCGTTCAGGCGAGAGATGATGGCACCTACGAGTGCCAGGTGTCTTCTGAGCCTAAAATAAGTCACTTCGTCCATTTCAAAGTAGTCAGTGAGTATTTCCACCCTAGTTATGTTTTGCCTTTCAACTCTCTATCCACAATTATTTCTTTTTTCATTAAGCTTATTTCTTAAATTATCTACGAATGTAATATTTCAATCTATAGCACCATCAATAATTCATTTAATAATGATATTAATATCTCTCATATTAACATATATTATTATATTGATATTCATTCCTCAAACACTACAAAATATCTACAGTAAAATCACTTATTTACATAAGGAGACCTCTTATATAATTCAGGGGATATAATATTTGAAACAGAGAAATACAAAATTCTCCAACATTTTCCCCAATTGTATACTTGAAATTGTTTGCATATTCCACCGCAATGCTAAGTCCCGAAATCATTTTGAAGTTGCGGCCTAAGCCCTCGCAGTCGATCGCCCCTAACACGTGTGGGGTTTATTTTGTAAGCCTCTCTGGAATTCATAAAACGCAGACTGCTCTGGGTATTACCCACAGAGATTACTGCCATGATGGCGCATTCTGCTGCAGAGGCCAGTTTCAATTTGATGGTCAAAATATTATAATAAGCCTGCATCAAGTTAAAGAAAAATTCTACTCGTAACACAGCTGAAACAATTTAATTAAAAATGTATGTTTTGATGATAAACAAATAGGTGACATTCGCAGCATTATTGTTCTTGATTGCCCTGGATTCACTTCATTTTCTGACATTTTGTTGGCCGACCAACATTCTGCAATATTGTCAATATTATTTATTTATTCGAGCAAATGAGCACACAGATGCATGTGATCAACTGCTGATGGAATCTTTCATGCCGCAGTGATCTGATCATCAATTCGAAATAAAACAGAAGAATTATTATTCCGTATTCTGACACTGCTGCAAATAAAATATTTTTCTATTTTACATCACATGTATACGGCATAACTAACTCATCACGTCATCTCTATTTCTGGTTAAGTTTATTCCACGCTATAAACAGTCTTGAGAAAGGAGTTTACTGAGCAGAGTAAGCAGCTTACGCTGAGACTAAGCCGCTCATGACTGCTCTCTGTGAGGTGCTTTAAAGGAATGACAGCATTCGAGATTCTCAACCAGAAGTTAATATACTACAAACGAACGCGACTCGGAATCTGATTCTCATTTGGCCTTTGAAGTTGACTTGCAAGTCCTTTGATAACGAAATATTCAATGTATGTTGCTTCTTCAAAACAATTAAGCGAATTTTATGAAACAGATTTCTTGCCTCAATGAATAGGTATTTTGAACGAAAGTAAAGATAAAATTGAATGTGGAAAATAAAATAATGTAGTTTAATTAAGATCAAACAATATAGTAATATTCTGAGTTATGTGCTGGAGTCTATATGCCAAAAACCTACATTTAGTTTATTTTATTAGTTAATATTTTCTCCATGAATAATGTTGGAATTTATCTTCTGCTGTAATATCAAATAAATACAATTTGATGCTCGACTGGTAAAATTGTTGTACTACTGTATATTTTCGATAATATGAAGTATATATTTTTTATTGCCGAACTCCCACAGATATCGAAGTCTGTCAGAGATATAAATGATTTATATCTATAATATATTTTTTATCTAAAGTCTTAACTTTTGATAACTTTCTGGAGTCCAAAAAGTTAGTTGGGGTGGAGACGTCATGATGCTCATCTTTATTCAAAAGGTCATAAATTATATCATTCTACCTTTAGAAGTTTTTTTTCCTCGAAGAAATTATTCGGCTCATCACGTAGGAACTTATAGAATATCAGATCTATCTCCCCAGTCAACGCCTTTTAATATTCCCCGAACATTCAAAAAGCCTTAGATGTCATGCTGAGCTATTGAGATGAGAGGAATTTGTATATAAATGTCCTGAATTCTTGACATTTCTAGTGAGGAGTATCTCATGAAATTTGGAAGGTCCACTTTGCATAGGAGAGCAGAAGACGAAAGTTTTGAGACGTGGGAGAGGGGGTCCTTCAGATTCTATTTGAAGTTCATATAGCGACTAATGCTTTCTATCTATTCTCAGACTAAATCAATTAGAATTAACTCTATTTGCAACCTGACGATCTTACTTTATTTAAGATTGTAAGACGATAGTGTAAAATTGAATTCATCACGGCGATCGGCAATGATCTGTATTCTGCAAAGATCTTCGTTCAAATTACCTGGAAATGTGTCTGCTATTGAGTTATTCTGATGCATGTTATATGCTGCATACTTAATGACTCTGCCAAGTCTTCTCTACTTGATATTTCAACCCAGGAAAATCACTTAGGTTCATGTTACACAGGACTAAAAGAAAACAAAAACACGAGCTTGAAAGTTATTTACATTCTTGGAATGACTTATCCATATGTTATTGCGTATACTAAGTAGATATAATGTCTCCCTCTGAAATATTACTTAACTTTCTCCTTTTGTGTGCAAAGTTAGTAATTATTTATTGCTGATAAAAATCAGTCACTATAAACAAGAAAAGTGGAAAAATTGATTTGCCATCAGTAATGATGTACTAGGAGCGTAACTAATTATTTTCTAATATACTCTTGGACTTAAAATGCAAGAAATTATTACTTTTTTTCTCTTTACCCACAGCTCCGTTGGTTAAAATAACAGGAGGCCCTGAGATTCATGTTCAGAATGGTGACCCGGTGAAGCTGAAGTGTGTGATTTCTGCAACACTGCATCTACCTACTTACGTATTCTGGTTCCAGGTAATGAGCTAATTATTCTTGCCTGTTCTGTGATGAGTAACTGAATAAGAGATCGATTTCAGACTCCTGTAACTCAATAAGCTTTAATTACCGTAGAAAGAATTATCGTTACCATTGCTACAATGCACTTATAAATTACTGAAGTTCTTTTTAAAATCTGTTTTCTTGTTCGAATTCTTTTTAAAATGTGTTTTATTATTCGAATTCTCGATAGAAAATGTTTTATCGATCGAATTTTTTTCTCAAAGAAACACACAGTTTCAAATATTAAAGTTGTTTAAGATTATTTATCAAGTGTCTAGTTATTGATTCCATGACATTTGATTCCCGGCCATTTGAATCAAATGAATTTATTTATTATATAAATAGTAGTTGTCAATTTGTTTCAATAATAAAGATTTTAATAAATAATTTATGATAAGTGTAAATACAAAAAATGGATGCGGAAATCAAATGACCTGCAATAAACTGGACGGGCATCAATTGACCTTGAATCAAATGACCGGGAATCGAATCACCGGGAATCAAATGACCGGGAATCGAATCACCGGCTACCATTTCTGACATAATAATTGGAGGATGCCAATGATATCGATAATCTTTTCTACGATAAAACATGGCAAAGTTTATTCAAAAGGAGAAAGAATTGAAACAGTAATACTTACGATAAGTAGCTTGAATAATAAGATATATATCTTAAACATTTTAATGATTCTCATTTAACAATATTAAAAGGCTATTTTCAATTTTTCAATTCATGATGCGAGTATAACTTCAATCGGAATAGAAATAAAACTGAGAATTATTCATATACATTAAATTGAAAATCCCGTGGATAAATAACTGCTCATTGAGGTTTTCTAAAAATAAATTTCTTACAAGATTTGAACAACGAAATTTGTATTTATAATCTCATTGTGAAGAAAGTGATGGCGATAGTTTCAGAGTTAATTTCTATTTTAGCTACCTGAAATAAAAAACTAACCGAATAAATCCAAGAAATAGTTGTACTACTTCGTATCCACACCTGAATATTACAATGTATAAATTTATTTATTATATTTCATTTATTTATTGTATTTCACTTATTTATTGTATTTTATCACATAACAAATTTTATGCGAGAATGAACGTTAAACTAAGTCTCAAATAGTTTTTTAACCTCAATTTTCTTAGCAATTTTAATGTAACTGAAACTATTTCAGTAAAATATTTTGTTTTCAGGATGGTGAGAGGGTGGCGGAGGAAGAAGGTTACTTCGGCAACAGGGACCGCAAGGTGACTGTTGAGAGAGTCTCCAGCAATGCAATGGTCACCACCCTCTTCATTCCCAGGGTATCCGTTGAGGATGCTGGCATCTATACCTGCTCGCCAGACTCATTGCCCACTGATGCTATAACCGTACATGTTATAAATGGTGAGAACTGAGTGATTTGCTAATTTTGAAGTTTTACCTTACCTTCCTATTTTCATTATCGCACTGTTTCAGCAATAACAATAATACCAAACCTGTTCATTATTATGTAGTGATTGCTTAAATACACATATTCAGTCTTTTAATTAATCATTTAAAGGTATTTACCACTATCGTAGGAGGCAGCCTTTCATAAATATTCCTCTGAAGTAAGATGAGTGATATCTTCGGTGATTTATCGTAGTTCTGTAATCAATCATCAAAATAGGAAAATTATTCGACAGCTTTGCGATCAGTCAAGGAGATTGATTTGTTATTCAAGTGCCAATTGAATGCATCTGAAGATGGAAAAGATGTTTTCAATTCATCCTCCCATCCGATTCGGCGTAACTTGTTTTCATACTCTCCATTCTCATGGGATTAGGAACAGATTTTCAGATTTGGTGAATTCAATCACTTTTACGTTTCTTTTGTAGTTCTCTAGACTTTGAAAAATGTTAGAATCTTTTAGCGCTACAGATATTCGATATATGTGGAAATAAAAGGATTCGCCCAAATTCATTTAACTACTTCGTGTAACTTTATCTCCACTATTTTCTACTGACTCTGTTCCTAAAATAATACATTGCCTCTGGAGAACAAAAGCTCATTTTTCGAATTCCCAAAACAGAATATGGAAGCCTGGGCAGTGCCTGAGATCTATTACTCTGCAGTCTGAATAATAACAGACAGGGCAGGTTATTGATTGCGTTCGGTCATGCTCAGATTCAAACGTGTTCAAAAACATTCGCCGATTGTTATTCAGCCAGAAATGATGGACAGCTTCTATGTGTGCGTTTCAATTAATTTATCTATGATTAATAAATGGTAAATAATTTTATACTATACACAAGTAGTTATCTATTATTTATACATATAATATAAATACACACAAGAAAAAAATAGAATATCACAATGCTCATCATCAGAAAACTGATTATTAATCAGGGATTCTATTATATTCGCAAGTAATGAAGCTGAATCTTTTCATCCCGTTTCCTAACAAGACAAAATTTCCTGGCGAACTTTATTTCAGTCATTCCTTAATTAATTTTCTTTTATGAGCGCAAATTGGCATCATGACAAAAAGCCACTGGGGTGATATTGACTAAAGAACAAAAAATTGATGTAGAAGATGAAACGTCAAATGACAACCAAAACAAAGAAGAAACTGCTGTACTCAGCAGGAAAATGTTCTATAGGAGACTATATCCATGATCGGGGCAGTGAGGGTGGGTAGTGAATCAATACCTTAACTCTTTAGAGACTCCAGAGATACATGAGAAATCTATCGAAATCATGGCACAAACTGTTATAATTGCTCAATCGTCTTCAATTCAAGCTGTGCATGATTACGGTTCACATAGTAACTGCGTGGTGTATTACATAACTAGTAACTGTGCACTCTATGTAATACCTAGTAACTATATCTGTGTCCTCTATGTGTATGACATAGCCTAGTAACTAAAACTGTGTCCTCTATGGTAGCGGCTGCATACTACACTTTCAACTGATTTCATAAGAGACTCGACATTTTATACAGCCATTACGTCTCAAACTTATGACAATCAAATAATTGTGTGACACGTCTCTCTTTTACTTCACCTGATGTAGAAAATATTTTACAAGTAACTTTAGTAATTTAGTTAGTCATTTTCAGTTAATCTGTTTTCGCAGTAACTTATGCAGGTGGGATAGATTAAAAAATATTTTATGTTAAGTAATAAAAGTTATATTTACTTATATAAAAGTTGATGGAAAAATATTGTCTTTTTAAACAAAAAAAAATTATTTTAATCTAACCTACCTTCTTAAGTTACGGCGAAAGCAGCTTACTGAAAGCGACAAACTAAATTACCAAAGTTACTCCTAAAATATTTTCTATACCGGAAGAAATATTTATGAGTCCCACACTTAATCGATCGTCATAAGTGTGAGACGTAATAAGAGCGGGACGAATGCATGTAGTGTTAATTGAAATATGTTTGAATAATTTTGATCAAGGATTTGTATTCGTAGTTACTACCTATTTGAAATCATGACAATGTATATGTTATAATATTTCTTGATCGTGAGAAGTATTTCAACTTATACATGCATGGAAAATGCGTGTCATTTTCTATGCAGAATTTATTCTCAGATACTTTTTTTCATTCCAGGAGAACACCCAGCGGCAATGCAGCACGGGTCAAGCATCACCAGTTTCAGGACGTCCAAAGAAGTGGTCCTCACTCTACTAATAGTTGGATGGCTTTGCAGCTCTCTTCTACTTCGTACCAGCCGGGAGCCTCACAAAACGTTTAATCCGGGTCAAAAAAGATCCGCGGCAGCGACATCCACTAAAATATTACCTAATTTTTTCGACAGAGTCTTACTTGCGTTGTATTGCAATGAGCATGACAAAATTAAGCTAAGGTCACAAAATGTTAATAGCATTAGCAAAGGACCTCTGCAAGTGTTCTAATTGAATCCTATACTGTGAATAGGTGTACATTTTTATGTAAATAGGTGTAATATATTCACTATATATCCTTCGATGCTTATAATAATTGTTGAATCGCTCCAGAGAATTATAAATAGTATCTGTATGTAGCTATCGGTAAAGGACTTAATTGTTTAAGTTTAGATCATGATTGTAGCATTTTCAAGTATTGATATTTCTATTTACATGTAGAGAACATGAAAAGGTATTAATATAAATCTTTTATAACGGCTACTCTAGATGGTGAATGTGACTAAAATGAATGTTACTTAGGCTTCTACATTTGCACTCGATTTAGGTTTTCTCCAAAGTCAATAAAACATATTAATGTAATACTATTCATTTGAGCTTTATCCTCAAAGTAGTAATAAGATAAATATAGTCTATTTATGGCAAAGATTTCAATTTTAATTATTTCATTGATTGTGGAAGAGTTTTAACTAATTACTAGCTTCTTCAAAATGAGATACTAGGTAGTCACTATCTTTGGATTTAGTCTTTTCTGTACAGATACTAAGTGTACCGAAAATATCGCCATGTGAGTAAATAAATATACGTAAGTGAATAAAAGTGTAATGTAAAATTCTTTGTAATGTGACTGAGTATTGTAATGAATACGCAATAAAATGTTAAAGCGAAATGCTCTCTTTTATTTCATGTAGATTCATCTGGGACTTTTATGCAATGCAATATGAGAATTAGAGAAGCACAGTGGATCCCCTAAGATACTCTTCTACAATTTAAAATATCTTTAATAGAATTCTATTAAAATTTAGAAATTGATCAAATTATTGATATCATTACGATCAACTATGATCTTAAAACTTACTTGAGTACATACAAATAAAGTTTACCATCCTAATTTTTATCCGCAAAAATCAACGAATATTATTTTAATAGATGAATCTTATTAATTTTGATGTCATAATTATATAAAATTTTATCTCACACGTGACAAAATTACAGATCACTTTGAATAATAAAAATAAAACAGAAAGTATCATTTTTAAGATCATAAATGTGATAAAAACATATTTGTGATAAAAACATATCATAGAAACTAATGAATATATAAAATTGAAAGAAAAGTTTACTCGAAAAACAATCTTCTTTTTATGTATAAGTAAAAATAGACAGGTATTTAAAAGTGCAGTCGCAGGTATGAATAATCATCAGGAAGTTAACGTTATTATTATCTGTTTTTTATTATCTGTAAAACATTTGCTTCGGTCTTAAATATAAAATTAGCTTTAATTATTAAATCTTCATTCCGCTAGAAAAATACCAATTTTTTGAATGACTGTTAAATTTTCACGGTAAAATATTTTAAAATAAAATTCACCAATTTTTATCTCAGATCCTTACTATAGCTGAACCAACCGAGTCGTTATAGTGAGAGAAAAAATATTCAGAAAAAAAAAACAATTAATACAAAAAGTAATCAGAGCTTATTGAAATAGATAATTGAAATAGGATAATGGAAACTGATAAATAAATTTTGTAAAATAAGCGAATAAAAGTTAACGGAAGGCAATATATTGAATATCTACATTCAAGATATGAAACAGCTAAAATAGTATATTGACATGCCTAACCTGCTGTGTAGTAAGAAGCATCTTCAGAATACCCTAACAATTAAATTAAATAATTAAAATAGTGCTAAAGAGAAAATTAGAGCAAGAAATGTCTAAATAATTATTGAAAAATCCACAACATAATCAAGATAATGATATACTTCAGTATCGATCTTCTAACTCTCCATTTCTCCAAGATGAGGACAGGACTATTATAAAGAAGTACCATTACACTGAAAAACTTAGGAATTATTGCAGTAAATCAGTTGACGCTGCATATCTACAATTGGTCGGGGGAAAATATTTAGTAATATGATTGGTAAGTATTTCATAAAGATAAATAAGAGTTAAAGGAAAGTAAGAGTTAAAGGCAAGTAAGAGTTAAAGGCAAGTAAGAGTTAAAGGCATGTAAGAGTTAAATGCAAGTAAGAGTTAAAGGCAAGTAAGAGTTAAAGGCAAGTAAGAGTTAAAGGCAAGTAAGAGTTAAAGGCAAGTAAGAGTTAATGGCAAGTAAGAGTTAAAGGCAAGTAAGAGTTAAAGGCAAGTAAGAGTTAAAGGCAAGTAAGAGTTAATGGCAAGTAAGAGTTAAAGGCAAGTAAGAGTTAAATGCAAGTAAGAGTTAAAGGCAAGTAAGAGTTAAAGGCAAGTAAGAGTTAAAGGCAAGTAAGAGTTAAAGGCAAGTAAGAGTTAATGGCAAGTAAGAGTTAAAGGCAAGTAAGAGTTAAAGGCAAGTAAGAGTTAAAGGCAAGTAAGAGTTAATGGCAAGTAAGAGTTAATGGCAAGTAAGAGTTAAAGGCAAGTAAGAGTTAATGGCAAGTAAGAGTTAAAGGCAAGTAAGAGTTAAAGGCAAGTAAGAGTTAAATGCAAGTAAGAGTTAAAGGCAAGTAAGAGTTAAAGGCAAGTAAGAGTTAAAGGCAAGTAAGAGTTAAAGGCAAGTAAGAGTTAAAGGCAAGTAAGAGTTAAAGGCAAGTAAGAGTTAAAGGAAAGTAAGAGTTAATGGCAAGTAAGAGTTAAAGGCAAGTAAGAGTTAAATGCAAGTAAGAGTTAAAGGCAAGTAAGAGTTAAAGGCAAGTAAGAGTTAAAGGCAAGTAAGAGTTAAAGGCAAGTAAGAGTTAATGGCAAGTAAGAGTTAAAGGCAAGTAAGAGTTAAAGGCAAGTAAGAGTTAAAGGCAAGTAAGAGTTAAATGCAAGTAAGAGTTAAAGGCAAGTAAGAGTTAAATGCAAGTAAGAGTTAAAGGTAAGTAAGAGTTAAAGGCAAGTAAGAGTTAAAGGCAAGTAAGAGTTAAAGGAAAGTAAGAGTTAAAGGTAAGTAAGAGTTAAAGGCAAGTAAGAGTTAAAGGAAAGTAAGAGTTAAAGGCAAGTAAGAGTTAAAGGCAAGTAAGAGTTAAAGGCAAGTAAGAGTTAATGGCAAGTAAGAGTTAAAGGCAAGTAAGAGTTAAAGGCAAGTAAGAGTTAAAGGCAAGTAAGAGTTAAATGCAAGTAAGAGTTAAAGGCAAGTAAGAGTTAAATGCAAGTAAGAGTTAAAGGCAAGTAAGAGTTAAAGGCAAGTAAGAGTTAAATGCAAGTAAGAGTTAAAGGTAAGTAAGAGTTAAAGGCAAGTAAGAGTTAAAGGCAAGTAAGTGTTTAAATAAAGTCAATTTCAAAGGTAAATTTCAAGCAAATTAAGGTATTCACTTTTTAATTAATAATATAGCTGATTAATAATTGAATACACTCCAAGAAAACTTTAAATTATGAACTCATGTACGAGTAATATGCTGATTAAATGATAAAAGGACTAGGTTCACATAAGAAAAATATAAAATTAATTATATTAAAATATTATTGAATGCAAATCTACCTATAGTGAAATAATTTTTATAGGGGTACATTTGATACCATATTGAAACTAATTTCACATCATAACATAACAATTACCTTGATAGTGTTTCCTTGATTGGGTAGTAGTAGATGAATTGGGTGCATTTTGCGCTCCCTCTATAGGTAACCCTTTCGCCATATTTACTTAGCTACTCATCTCCTTGTTATGCTCTATTCTTTTTCTTCATATTTGACATAGATTATAGAGAGCTATTCTATTCACTCAAATGTCCACAGTCTGACTAGTGCTTGGCATATCCTTAAGTATAAGCCAACTACAGATTCACAGTGCCAGCCATAAGGAAAACCAGATGATTGGCCGAATGGCACACATGGTTATTATCTAAGAGGCTGGGGGTATAATGCATGTAAATGCTTTAGAAACATGGATGCATTTTAGACAACTTCTTCAGAATATTACAGAACTAAATTATGACTGTGAAAAAGTTCCCAGGAAATTACTCTAAACTTAGAATAAAAATTAGTCAATAATATGAATGTGAAACAAAGATGAACTCATATCTTTATAATGAAAACGAAAATGAATATATAAGTGTAGACTCAATGGAGAAAGTATCTAATTGTACACACAATAGAGAGAATATTTAATATGTAGGATGGACATCATCGTTCACAATGACTATATGATCACGTCATTATATAGGCTCCAAATAATTTCAATGTAACTGAGGTCTCAATTCTGAACAATAAAATATATCTCAAACAAACTGTCGAGGAAGCTTTTCAATCTCTTTAGATCTATTGCGATACTTTAGGATTAAGGCTAAATTTATAAATATATACTGCACTACCAAACACGAAAGTTTTCAGTGACATTTTTATAACGTTTTGAAATAAGGATTTATTGCAATTTTTAGCTTTGAAAAAAATTATAACCAACAGAAAGAACCTGAGATATAATTATTAATTTATCCCTATTTTCGTAAAGCTCATTCCAAACCAAGTTCATATCTCATGCCAGGTTTCTCAGATCATTTCCTTTTCAGTTCATTACATTCTAAAATGTTAGCAAATTGTTTTCCTCCCTTGAATGGAGTATTTACTGGTTGCTGTAGAAACTGATCTGCAATTTAATTTAAGCTACTTTCCACAACCGAATGATATTGTGAAAAGTACTGCTTCGATTTTCCGATAACCGTTTACAGGTTTGAATGAACCAGCTTTCAGGCTCAGACGTGCAGCAAATTAAGATCAAAACTTAATTAAAGGTCAGCGCGGGCTTTAAGGGACCTCATATTGGGACCATTACCGGCATTTTAGCTGTCATCTTAAGGTATCCTCAGAAGAGTGTTGGTGCATGCATGCTCCACTGTGAGAGCTCCTTGAACTCGTTAAAGGGCCCAGAGAATTGCCAGGTAAAGAGCCTCGAGATCTACTGAATTATTATGCTCCTCGTCGAGTGAGATTAAGTCAGTAGAGTTCTGGAGAACTTCATTTTTGGTAGTATTTGATAGCAGAAAAGAATTGAACAATCGCTGAATACAGGAGAAAATGCTTTCCTTATTATTATACTGGCCGTAATTTCTATAATTGTCAGTAAAATCTTATTTAATATGCCGGTTTAGATAGAGTTCTCATGGTTGAATATATCTTCTTTATTGTTGTGATAGAGTTGTTTTTGTCTTTAAAGCAGATCTCAGAGCTTTATTGATAAAATCGAAGATTGTTGTATCAGTTGCGACAACTTTCATAACATAGGTATTGTGTATAAGAATAAAACCAAATAGAAGGCGAAGATAAAGACAAAGTTTGAAATGAAAATATAAATCAAGTTACGTTTTAATTGTAAACTCTGATCAAAAAATTCGAACTGTTCATAATTATGTAGTTCAATCATTATGGAGCCATATACAAGAATATTAAAAGCAGTTTTCATTCAATTTCCAAAAAAATACTAGTGAGTTAGATTAACATTGATAAAATTCCAACAAAAACTAGGTGTCTTTTTAAAAATCATTGTAATTACTGTAACAATAAGTATTTTATTGACAGTATCCTGCCTCTTTCCAAAACTCCGTATCAAATTCTAACAGAGTCTAGATTAATCATTACCGGTTTTAATTACCTTCCTTTATCATCCAAGCTACCATCGACATTAAAAAGTAATGTCACTCTTACTTCGTTCTTCCCTGGAGATGGCATTTATGATTACAATATTTTGAAATAGAAAACTCATGAGTTGGGCAAAACAGATTTTAATTTAGATCTCTGGGAAAACTCGCTACTTGAATGTAAAACATTTTCATCATCTCAGTCGCGTTTATATCAGCGAATTCATTATTTAGACGGAATATTTTTCTAACAGATATTTTCATTGAATACTATCAGCAATATCTGTTATTTCTCTTTACCGTATACTTTGATTTGTTTTGTTAAATGTTTTTTGGTGGACGTATTTACAATTTCTTTTCATTTATTATATAAATAATACGGAAGATTTCTCTCAGTGAAAAAGATTCACTTATTTCATCTCTTTCGATCAGATTTTTAAAATTTCTTCAGCCTAAACTGATATTTTATTAAAAATATCTTCCCCTTCTTAATAAATTTTGAATATTGCTAAAAAAAATGCTTGAATGGTCATTCAAATTTTTTCATTAAACTGATGTTTTTCAAGAAGTTTTCGTGAAACGTCAAAAATTGCTGATTCAGATTCCCCCACAATTTAGGTCTTGATCGAAAAGTGACGGAAGAGACAGTTGACGGAAATAAGTCCATATTTGGGGGAGAGGGAGGGAATAGATCACAAAAATATTCCTACACAAAATTCAGGACGCTGTACAAAGTCACCGAATATTTTTCAAGAAGAGATATTCTGAAGCTTCGAGGTACTGTATGGGGAGTGTTTTAGTACATGTATTATATGGGTATATTATATAAAATAAATACATGAAGATACACAGAACTATCACAAAGGTATTTGAAACATTTTATCTATTTACAATTATATTTAACATACATACAATACATGTGTATGAAGTATACAGTAGATATCCTCTACAGTATAGGCCACAAAAATGTTTCCGCTTTTTCAAATACCTGTAAATCGTTAGCCAATAGTCGAAAAAACTGTATCTTGGTCTCTCTTTCTCCGCCTCTTATTGTACTATTAACAGGTAAAAACATTTTTGAACCCATGGACATAGCTTAAGAACAGGTAAGCAAAGAGTGAGGGTGATTATTTTTGTCACTGCGCGAAGGTCATTCTTAGAGCTAACTCTGTGATTTTACTTACTAAATGACAGTGAATAAAAGGGAAAAAATATAATGGTAGACATTTTAAAACAGGGTACTTATACTCCTTTTTTGAAAAATAAAACAGCTACAGTGACATTTAGATATTATTGAAGTTTTCACTCTGAATATTCGTTACTCGCTTGTTCATTGCATGGTTAAGGCCCGCTTCACACTTGAATTTTTAACAGTGTGGAAAAAAGCTCTTATAATGTGTTCACACTTGCGTTTTTTCATCGATGAAGTAAAAATTTGATGTGATTTTTCCATCAACGAAAAAAAAAACGTAAATGTAAAGACATTTTAAGAAGAACTTTTTTTTGCGGTGTTAAAAATGCAAGTGTGAAACGGGCCTTAACCATGCAATTAACAAGCGAAGAACGAATATTCAGAGTGAAAACTTCAATGAGATCAAAATGTCACTGAAGTTGTTCAATTTCTAAATAATTTCCAATGAAGAAGTGTAAATAAACTGTGTTAAAATGTCTACCATTATAATTTTTTTCCCTTTTATTCACTGTCATTTAGTAAGTAAAATCACAGAGTTAGCTCTAAGAATAACCTTTGCGCAATGACAAAAATAATCACCCTCACTCTTTGCTTACCTGTTCTAAAACTATGTCCATCAGTTCAAAATTGTTTTCACCAGATAATAGTACAATAAGAGGCGGAGAAAAAGAAATCAAGATACCGTTTTATCGTCCATTAGCTAACGATTTATAAGTATTTGAAAAAGAGGAAACATTTTTGTGGCCCATACTGTATAGTGGACTCCTCTGTAGTGAATGTAGAGTTCTGAGTAAGAAAATTACTGCGTAAAATGAACATTTCCGTTGGTCTGCAATAAAATTGCAATTATGACTAAAGAAAATTTGCTTCCTATACGGATAAGTTCTCTTACTCTCTTACTCTCTTATTCTCTTATTCTCTTATTCCCTTATTCTCTTATTCTCTAACTCTCTTACTCTCTTATTCCCATATTATAACTTAATTGAAATTAAATGTTATTATTATTTTGTATCTACACAATATGACTCGAAAATGTATTTATTAATTTTAACTGAATTAAGTTATATATAAAATTATTACATTCAATTATTGTCTAATTATGCGCAATAATATGTCGCTCTTTTAATTAAATATTCAATCCTAATTAATCATCTAATTATTCGATAAGATTATTATTCACAAAAAACTCCTCATTCAAATTAATAATGAATTAATCCAGACATGAAACTGAATATGCGTGATCCAAAGAATAATTTAATATAATAATATTAATATCATGTACAATATTGATCGCAACATTTAAATAGATATTGTATGACAATTAATTGATTATATATAATTGATTATTCCCAACTCCCTTAATTTCCTATATATGTTTATCACTTTCAGTTAATATACAATGGCTGTTCACACAGGTATGATACGTTTATCTTTTTATGATTTTTTTTCTAAATACTGAATCCTTCAATATAAAACTACATAACTAAATAATATTATCAGAGATTTTGTCGCTGAATATTACTAAGGACTCAGTTTTTATTTAGAATTTTTTGCTGAGGATATAACACTTATATATTTTTGTATAAAATTCATTAGCAGTCATCAGTCTTAATTTTTAGAACACATTTGACTGATATTTTGTTGTGAATGCACAAAGAATTTCTTGGTATGTCTATGAACAATTGGAAACTGAAAGACTTCACTTTGTCTTTCTAGTTCTATGTAATAGAACTAACACTATTTTGTTTATTTTTAACTCACTCTGTATGATATTGAATAAATGCACTAATATCTAAATGAAGTGCAAGGTACACTTTCTTTGTTACTCACACGAAACAATTATTCAGAGTTACTTTTAGCTCTTTTTCGGTTATTTTATTATTTATAAAGTATGAGGTTTGGGAAACATTTCTCCCCCGGCTCATTTTTTTAGATTCAATCAGTTAACCACTTTTTTCTGACTTTGAAAAAAATATTTAATAACTTTTTTTTTTGAGTTTGGATATAAAAATCGTTTGATGAGAATTTTTTTTTAAATTTATATAAAAAATTGAAGAGGACACATATGGCCAGTTGGTCTCATGGGACTACTAAATGAAAGGAGACATAGTGTCCACCTGGTCGCTAAAGGGTTAAGCATTAGCAGATGAATCTACACAATACAAGTTGCCTAGATACTCTGATATATTTGCTTAACATAATTTCAATACATCTATAATAATTGGCAATCTAGAGTGGAAAATTTTTGGATAGCTTTTCACAAATCTATAACAAATTATGTGTGGTTCCAACAGAAACGTGAATTTTCACACCTCTTGTGGCATCTCATTGACAGCTGAAGAAAAGGAAACGTATGACAATATTGTTAATTGTACTCTACTCTAAGGATACATTTTTCTTTGACTTTACATAGAGACTATAGTACCTAAATCAGAAACTTCTCCGGATGATTAAATTAATACTAGAGCTACAAAACAGTCAAAAAGAATGTTTTTCACTTTTCAAACATTTGTATCTTTTGAAATATAATTGGTAGATACTTGATTTTTTTAATATTAGGAGACACTGTCTCGTTATATTAACAATAACCAAAAATCAACTATCTACCAATAATAATTTATGAGATACAAATGTTTGAAAAGTAAAAACCAGTTAAATTAACTGGTATAGGTACTCTGGTTTCTAGTGTTAATTCCAGTGTTAAATATTAGCCTCCGCACCCTTGCCCTACTTTTAGTAGATGTTGCAGGGGTTTAAATCAGAGCTGTCCGTGCTCTATCGCGTGATCTCTCCTCACTGTTCTGTCACGCTAACTTCAGATTACTCCTAAAGACACGATGTATCAACCGAGAGTAAATAAAATGTTGATATCAACCCTACACTCAACAACAGTTATCGCCGACTTTCCAGCAAATTACGGTAGTTATAACAATGTAACACAGAGCTTCAAAGTATACCTACAAAATATCATTTCACTTGGAGGACGAAAAAATTTAATACTTTGCGAAACACGATTCAGAGAACTTTAAATCCTACTTGTATTCCTTTTAAACTTTACAATATTTCATCGAATTTGTATTTGAACAAATAAATGAAGAGATAGTTAACATTATGTTTACCAAATGGTACACCCACAACTCTCAGATATATGTGACGTATATCACAGAGTTGAATGGTGCTAAAATTATTCATATACGTATAGTGTATACGTTCCGTCAAAATTGACGATAATTTTACTAAATCAGTTTGATATAAATAACATTTATGTAATAATTATTCCAGCCTCCGCTATAGCTCGAAAATATTAAACTGAATGGAATCAAATTTTATTTGGTTATTGAAAAAAAATAGCAGATAATGTTTTTTAATTAATGTCTTCATTCAAAGATACTGATTAATATTTAAATTTATAACATTATCGTTTTCATCTCAGTAAGAATCTGCTAATACAACGTTAATTAATAATTAATCGTGAAACCAGGTATACATATGTTTTTTATTTGATTAATCTTCGTTAAAATCTTCAAACTCTGAATATTGAAATATTACCTAAAACAAATTAGAAGCCTTAAATCTTACCTGTAAGTACTGTGGATTCATGCAATTAAGTCGAGTCGAAAAAAGGGGCAATGAATCGCACAATTTCTCATTACGGCGGAAGGAAACTCTTACTATTTGGTTTTTAAAATGCCAATTTATGATGATTAGGTAGTCTTTTGTAAGCTTTTACCCATTAATTCACTCACTGTATTCATATTTAGTAGATGGTTATGGTAAGATAGAACTATTACTTAGCGAATGATTGCCATTATTATTTGCTTTATAATTGTCACATTCTGTCTTATGGCATATATTACCTATAATAAAGGATATATTTAAAATAAAATCAATTATTGTATTTCTGTGATAGAAATTGCGCTAAATATATATTCAAGATAATAGTATTTGATCTATTGCTTATAAGTAAGAAATATGAATTATAACTTTGAATGTTAGAAAAATAACTAACACTCGTTCCGAAAAATCAAACATGACTCTACTCCATGAAGGAAATAACTATAGTAACACTTTGATATATTTCAAACCTATGGTTTGTTCATAAAAACAATATGTATCTATTTACTAAATGGCCTCTCAAGATTTTAAAGAGGCGGTTTCAATTTTTCAAAGAGTAGAGCACTCGTTAATCTCAGGAAGATTCTTTGATGCTAAATAAAGTATGGCAATTAAACTTCGGTTCAGGCAATGCAATTAAAACAGATTGAAATGTGGCAAAAAAGGTAATTTATTTCTGTCAAAGGAAACCTAAACAGAGCAGGAAAATGGTAAGATGAGTGTTGAAGAAATAGTGAGAACTGAATGTGTGAATTGGAACACTTTTCAGTCTTCCTGTAAATTGTGTGAATTCATGGCTTACTTAATATATAAATTATGTATATCACTTAATATATATATTAAGTAATATGTATATTAAGTAAGCCATGGTGAATTGAAGCAGTTTTCAGTTTTTCTTTTTTAAAAAGAAAAACTTATTCTTCAATATTCGTTTGTATTCATTTGATATCACTATTAGAAATTATTTACAGTGTATAACGGTTTTGCAGATGTTAATTAAAAGATAGTATAAATATCGAAATAAACATGATAAATACAATACCGAACTGTTTATAATTTATGCAGAAAATAAATTTAAATGTGCTTTTAAAGGAGAGAGATAACATCCAAATAATTCCCTCACATACTAATACTACTTTATTAGTCATGTTTCTGAATTTCGAGTAAAATTCACTACTTTACATGATAAATACAATACCGAACTGTTTATAATTTATGCAGAAAATAAATTTAAATGTGCTTTTAAAGGAGAGAGATAACATCCAAATAATTCCCTCACATACTAATACTACTTTATTAGTCATGTTTCTGAATTTCGAGTAAAATTCACTACTTTATTCGCTGCATCAAACGGTCAGTCATAAACTGTGTTGTGAATAATTAAACTTTCTACAAGGATTGAATTCTTATTTTAGCGAGACAAGCCCTATCCACAGTATATATTGTGTGAGCAGAGTTGACTTATTCTAGGCTGTAAAATGATGAAGAAGTCCTTTTATTAGCTCTGAGGGCGAGCAATAAACGTCACTCATGGACAGATATTATTTGGGTGTCAGAACAGCTGCTGCATCACCATTCACAGGATATGAAGAATCTAGGCACAAATGGACGCTCTAACTCTTCACGCAATGGCACAATTCGAAACAATAAAGTAACTAATTTGCAGGAGTCATGTCAAATGGAATTAATATTGTGTGAATTAAAAAATGTTTATTTTTCATTTTAATAGATTAATAGATAGATTAGAGCACGATATGACATTGAAGGGCATCGTTATTCTAGAAAAAAAGATCAACAGAAACTAGTCCTATTTCGAAAACTCAATTAAATACATGACCATTGTGTAATTTCAATATAAATTAGTTAATAACTTGTAAATAAAACAGTTTACCAATAAATTTGCAATGGTTGGAATGATCCTTAATGATCATTCAGTCAATGAAAAAAAAAACTGAAATAACATTTACATCAACACAATTCTGAAAGAAATGTTATGAAAGAAAATGTATAATTAGTACAATGATCTGACAATGGATAAACTGCTACTACAGTGCACTTTACAGTGTCTCTATTGTAGCAATAGCCAGTGCACTTTACAGAGTCTCTATTGTAGCATTAGCTAGTGCACTTTACAGTGTCTCTATTGTAGCATTAGCTAGTGTACTTTACAGTGTCTCTATTGTAGCATTAGCCAGTGCACTTTACAGTGTCTCTATTGTAGCATTAGCCAGTGCACTTTACAGTGCCTCTATTGTAGCATTAGCCAGTGCACTTTACAGTGCCTCTATTGTAGCATTAGCCAGTGCATTTTTTTCAAGGCAATATTTTCCCTATAGACTATGCAAAGTGTTGAGATAAAAATTCCAGATTAGAATTCCAGGGAGAATTAATAATAAATTACATTTAGAGTAAAATGGTCTGCTGTTTAGAAACTCTATTAGCCAGACTCTTTCAAATTGAAATGCAAATATAATCCTTAATTGTTGAAGAAATTTTCCCCATATCCTGAATAATAACTAAAACATAATTTTTAAAAGTTTCTTCAATATATTCATCAGTCCATTAAATATTTTTATGTACAGAATAATGAACTTACGTAATAGGAAACTTGAATACATTTTCCATTAGTGTACGAAGTAACTGAAACAATAACAAAGGAGACTAGAAAATAGAATAACAATATTGTTACAAAACAATATAGGAAAATGCAAAATTAATGAGATACTTTAAATAACAATATATCGAAATAACACTGCAGACAGCACCACAACATTTTCTTGAAATAACATTGAAGCATCAATAATATTTTGACAGAAACTTGGTATAAAATGGCAAAGTTGATGCGAAACAAAGGTATCGAAGATGAAAATAACATTTAGTTCATATTTGTGCCAAACTTTTGGACAATAACACGAAATCTAATTTAGAAACTGTGATCATTTTTACATTTCCTATAAAAGATTTCACAATCTTGATGCCAAACTAGAAATAAAAGATACTAATGAAAATAGTGTGAACTCTATGAGAAGCAGTAACGAATTCATTTATAACACTAACTATGTTAATTAAGAAATGATATCAACAGTACGATATGCTATCATAAGATATATCATCTTATTATAGATACTGTCCAAACTATCACACACATCATTTCGAGAGGAGGTATTGTTCTAATTATATTGTAAATGTGAAATGTTTGTAACTTGCTATGGTGCATGTAAACCATTGTATTGCTTCTATTGTATTTGTATTGTAATATAAACTTAATTACAGCACTGCGTCAACTTTCTTTGCTCAAAATCTAATATAAATTGCACGATAAATTTCAAATAGCATCAAAAGGGTTAGTATAGAGTTATACGTTGCCATTTTAAGTAGAATATCTATATTCTAAAGTAAAAAACTGCAATTTCTATTATATTCTGCAGTCAGGAAACTAAACTTGCGTATTTACGTTCACGAATCGTAGAGTAAAAGTAAAGTTCGAATCACGAATTCATGAAGACTCAACAACAAAAGTTAGCCAAACTCATCCCAACTGAGATAAAATTTCCGAAGCACAAACCAATTAGTGACGGAGAAAAAGAAGCTTACCACTGTAGTCTCTACTGCCAAACAGTACAACTATTTCTTATTTCAACTCCTAAATGTTTCTTTCACGCAATTCAAGAATTTGTGTGTCTCGATAAAAACTACAGCAATTTATCATTATTCAGTCGCTACGAGGAAATGTTTTGAGAGTATGAAAGAATGCTAGAAAAATGAGATTATATTCTGAAATATGATATCTTACAATGCATTAGATCTCAATTATTCTCACCTTAATGCATTTGATCCTTTATACTTTATGTGTTTGATCCTTTATACTTTAATGTGTTTGATCCTTTATACTTTAATTTATTTGATCCTTATACCCACCAATGATATTTCTCTTTATTTTTATATCTTCATAAGAAATGATTCACTCTATCTCAGTGGTTCCTAAAGTATTTTCTCGCACACCCCTTGCTTTTCTCTGGCAAGCCCCGAGCATTGTATTGCAATGAAATAGTTTGAAAAGCTACAATTAGAATATATTTGATTACTATGATGTGAGAATTTAAGATGAAATATAAAAAGTAGGGAAAATGAATGTCATATTTATAATCTGCATGATAATAACAGCAAGAACCGAACTTATTAGTGGGCACCCCATATAAGCAATCTAGTACACAAAGGGTCCTAGATTGGACCCCTTTAAGAACCACTGCCTGTAGCGTGGTTCTTAAAGTTATTATTTGTAGCGTAACGGAATAATAAATTGTAGCTACTGAATTATTCTTTATAGAGGCTGAACTAGTCTCTTTACTGTCAAAATAACAACAATACAATATTCTATGCACTGTCCAGGACTACACAGAAAAGGGCATTGTTGTTACAGTGACGGTAAAGAGAACACTTCAACATCTATAAAGAATAACTCGGTAGCTACATTTTAGTGCAGGTACCGTAGCATTTTGTACGTAAGTACTTTTAAGTTAGCACTAATAGCACTTATGAGTTAGCATTTTATACATAAGCACTTTTAAAATAGCACTATTAGTACTACAGGAGCAGGTAAAGAAAACAGACCACAGTCCGTTATCTTCACTAGGTTAAATTCTGGACCGTAATCTTTACTTGGTTAAATTATTAAATATTTGACCAATAATTGGAATTAGAATATAATTTTCGAATCATAGATACCACATTACAGAATTTTAGCAGATTTTTTTTCCTTTTTATACCACTCGTTCACAACTTCAAAATGGATCCCGTTTTTATCAATTCTTCCAATTAATAAAATATGCAAAAATAATGTTTAATCATTAATATTATCCTTTAATAGGTTGGATATTTATAAAATGTTAAAGCAAATATTTTTTTAAACTAAAATATAAGTTTTCTGGTCCGTTATCTTTACTAGCTCCGTACTACATAATAAGTACCATTAATATTTACATTAGCACTACACAGTTAACACTGTTACATCAGTACTCCACTGGTAGCACCTTACAAAGCACTACTGCTCACAATCATCAGAAACAGCTAACAATCATCAGCAACAGCTCACACTCACCAGCAACAGCTCAAACTCACCAGCAATAGCTCCTACTCATTAGCAATAACTCCCACCCATCAGCAAAAGCTCCTACTCATTAGCAATAGCTCCCACTCATCAGCAACAGCTCCCACTCATCAGCAACAGCTCCCACTCATCAGCAACAGCTCACACTCGTCAGCAATAGCTCACACTCATCAGTAAAAGCGCCCACTAATCAGCAATAAATCACACTCATCAGCAACAGCGCACACTTATCAGTAATAGCTCACACTCATCAGCAATAGCTCACACTCATCAGCAATAGCTCACACTCATCAGCAATAGGTCACAATCATCAGCAATAGCTCACACTCATCAGCAATAACTCACACTCATCAGCAATAGCTCACACTCATCAGCAATAGCTCACACTCATCAGCAACAGCGAACACTCATCAGCAATAGCTCACATTCATCAGCAACAACTCCCACTCATCAGCAATAGCTCACACTCATCAGCAATAGCTCACACTCATCAGCAACAACTCCCACTCATCAGCAATAGCTCACACTCATCAGCAATAGCTCACACTCATCAGCAATAGCTTACATTCATCAGCAATAGCTCACACTCATCAGCAATAGCTCACACTCATCAGCAATAGCTCACACTCATCAGCAACAGCGAACACTCATCAGCAATAGCTCACATTCATCAGCAACAACTCCCACTCATCAGCAATAGCTCACACTCATCAGCAACAACTCCCACTCATCAGCAATAGCTCACACTCATCAGCAATAGCTCACACTCATCAGCAACAACTCCCACTCATCAGCAATAGCTCACACTCATCAGCAATAGCTCACACTCATCAGCAATAGCTCACACTCATCAGCAATAGCTCACACTCATCAGCAACAACTCCCACTCATCAGCAATAGCTCACACTCATCAGCAATAGCTCACACTCATCAGCAATAGCTCACACTCATCAGCAACAGCGAACACTCATCAGCAATAGCTCACACTAATCAGCAACAGCGAACACTCATCAGCAATAGCTCACACTCATCAGCAACAACTCACACTCATCAGCAACAACTCACACTCATCAGCAACAACTCACACTCATCAGCAACAGCTCACACTCATCAGCAACAGCTCCCACTCATCAGCAACAGCGCACACTCATCAGCAACAGCTCCCATTCTCATTCACTCTGCAATTTGGCTCTCCTCTGCCGGTTCTTTCGACTGGAATGATTCATCACTGAAGACCAGTCAACTTTGAAATTAAAGAACCATTGCGGCTACCAGCTCTGAATGCTGATTAGATACTTTCTGTGTAACAACATTATTCTCATACACTGTTTAAATAATGACAAGTTAGTTATATTAAAATATTGTGATCATTTAATATCCACTCACATATTGATGATATGTTGTAAAGAATTGTGCTTAAATGTTTACATCTATAGAATAATATTATATAGAAATGTATTTAGGTAAAAATAAAAGTTATTTATATTCACTACTAAGTTTCACGAAAATGTAATACATGACTTTTAAAATTTATGACTTCAAGCGTTCGTTACTTTTATCTGATCAAATATAAAAATAAAATGAAATATTTCAAACTCAAATAAACAATTTAACTAATCATCACTAAAATACAAATTATAACATTATTTTTATAAATCTTTTAATTTATCAGAGAAAACTGAGAATTATTTTAAGTGTCGTAAATTATTCATTTTAAAATGACAATTTGTGAATATTTCAATGTATCTTTTTTGCATGGATTGGCATAACTAACTTTGCATGTTAATTATATGGAAAGAAATGTCGATGAAGGTTTTTTGGTAGAGTTAAATATTTTTAAACCATAAATTGAAACACAATTAGGCTCACAATTAGGCTCACAGTTTGTGTATTAATTAACATAGCACATGATAGGTAGGTTAGAATTTTCTATTTATATTTTGTTGTGTGACTTAAGACATTTGATGTTCCACCTCCTATATAATAATTTGTTTTCTAATAGCATTATCAACCATTTTCCTTCATTCAAATCAAACTATTTACTTGAAATAAGATAAGTTGTAGTTACCATTTAAGTTTGTAGTATTTCTTTAATTTGAAGAAAATAAAAAACTATAACATTTTCTTGCGATTCTTCTCTTGCCATTATTATAGTACATTAGGTTATATGTGATATTAAAAAAATATATATCAATTGATTTACCCATTTAAAAAGTTACTAAAGATATCGATTCAATTACATGACACACTAAGTAACCGGAATATGACTTTAGCATATAGCAGCTAAAGATCCCTTTTTCAGTGTTTTTTTCATATGGTGATGGAGTCGTAACCATGCATTTATTCTTCTAGTATTTAACAATATTAAATAAATATATATACTATAAATATTCACAATAATGACTAACGCAGTTATTAACTACTATTATTGGTCACAGTTCTTAATGAACATTTCCATTGACCTGTCATGCTCTCTTTATTGTTTGCACAAACTGCATAAACTCTAGGGAGTTTGCTAAGAATATTTCACTAACTTCCTATATTTGACGGAGAGCATCTTAACTTGTTGGCGAAACTTTCAGAATGCTTAAATGGAAAGTAAAGTCAGAATTAACTGACATGTAACTAGAACAGCATTATAAATCAACAACTTTAAGTGCAATGGAAGCATCTAATAAATCTTTCAATGGAAACTCTTTCTACTCATGATAGAATAGTAATTAATAATTTAAAACTTCCGCGCTTGCAGACTGCTGAATTGGTTGAATTGGTACAAATGCGTACAACTGCGAATTACAAAATCCAAGCTACTTTAAAACAGTCATGTATTTATTAAACTCGTCACAAAAGAAGCACTTCATATACTGCATACATATATATAGTCATAACTTGTATGCAATATAAAATATCATTGATGGTTCTTCATGTGCCGTCGTTTTTATGTGCTATGAAATTTGGACGGCTAGAGACATATGTGATATTTGTCCCAAAATTAAAAACTAAAGAAAAATATAGATGAATCAAATATCACAGATACATTTTTTTATGATCTAAGCAGTTAAAAAAACAGGTGAAACTGAAAAATCTCAATTAAAAATATCAGGATAAATTAATATTCAAGCGTAATAAACATTATTAAAGAGAACTTATGCACCTTAATGCTTAAAAGAAAATATCTTCTGACAGACCTCAAAATCAAAAAGAAGATGAATCAACTTGACAAGAGGCAGGACAAATCAAAACACTGAATCATCTCTCTAGAGGGCTGGCAAACTATTCAATTTTAAAGAGATATTCAAATCTCCTTAAAAAAGAGGAGATTTTCAAATGCCATAATGACAGAGTTTGCGACAAATCATAGCCAAAAAAATTCTTGCTTTAAGCCACTTATTGTACTTGTTAAGTTGTCCGTCCGTGTTTTCTCCAGTCCATGTGACAGACACTTTTATTTAAAAACTCAAAATTAACAGGAAACAATGATTAGCAATGCTTAGCTGTAAGTTTTTTCCACTGAGCCGTGTCAGTCAGTCCTGCATATACCAATCAAAAAGAGTAAAATAATGATTATTAAATATTTTTTTCATACGTTGTCAGTCACAAAATGGGTTAAATAGACAGACATTCTACCAACAGCGCCTCATAAAGTTGACATACAACAAACGAAATCAAAGAAACACAAATTAAAAGAAAAAACTAATAATTTGCAACGGTATCAATGATACGGGTTACTTGCACTAATACATAATTAAAAGAATCATAGTTTAGATTTTTGACAATTAACAAATTAATTTTGTTAATTATATGCATTGATATATTGTATGCATTTAATTGTAATGCCAAACCCATTATAATACAGTGGGAGAAATTCCCTTGTTTCCTAGGGAGGATTTAATTACAAAATGTCTACCAAATCATAAATTAAATATTTAGTTCCATTTTTACTTTTATAGGTTTTTCCATGTACACAAATTGTACAGTGACGTTATAAATCATCCCAGTGTTTCTCTGATTGTACATCATCACAGTGACTCTTTTCTCTGATAGTACATCATCACAGTGACTCTTTTCTCTGATAGTACATCATCACAGTGACTGTTTTCTCTGATAGTACATCATCACAGTGACTGTTTTCTCTGATAGTACATCATCACAGTGACTCTTTTCTCTGATAGTACATCATCACAGTGACTCTTTTCTCTGATAGTACATCATCACAGTGACTCTTTTCTCTGATAGTACATCATCACAGTGACTCTTTTCTCTGACAGTACATCATCACAGTGACTCTTTTCTCTGACAGTACATCATCACAGTGACTCTTTTCTCTGATAGTACATCATCACAATGACTCTTTTCTCTGATAGTACATCATCACAGGGACTCTTTTCTCTGATAGTACATCATCACAGTGACTCTTTTCTCTGATAGTACATCATCACAGTGACTCTTTTCTCTGATAGTACATCATCACAGTGACTCTTTTCTCTGACAGTACATCATCACAGTGACTCTTTTCTCTGATAGTACATCATCACAGTGACTCTTTTCTCTGACAGTACATCATCACAGTGACTCTTTTCTCTGATAGTACATCATCACAGTGACTCTTTTCTCTGACAGTACATCATCACAGTGACTCTTTTCTCTGATAGTACATCATCACAGTGACTCTTTTCTCTGATAGTACATCATCACAGTGACTCTTTTCTCTGACAGTACATCATCACAGTGACTCTTTTCTCTGACAGTACATCATCACAGTGACTCTTTTCTCTGACAGTACATCATCACAGTGACTCTTTTCTCTGACAGTACATCATCACAGTGACTGTTTTCTCTGATAGTACATCATCACAATGACTCTTTTCTCTGATAGTACATCATCACAGTGACTCTTTTCTCTGATAGTACATCATCACAGTGACTCTTTTCTCTGACAGTACATCATCACAGTGACTCTTTTCTCTGACAGTACATCATCACAGTGACTTTTTTCTCTGATAGTACATCATCACAGTGACTCTTTTCTCTGACAGTACATCATCACAGTGACTCTTTTCTCTGATAGTACATCATCACAGTGACTCTTTTCTCTGACAGTACATCATCACAGTGACTCTTTTCTCTGATAGTACATCATCACAGTGACTCTTTTCTCTGATAGTACATCATCACAGTGACTCTTTTCTCTGACAGTACATCATCACAGTGACTCTTTTCTCTGACAGTACATCATCACAGTGACTCTTTTCTCTGACAGTACATCATCACAGTGACTCTTTTCTCTGATAGTACATCATCACAGTGACTCTTTTCTCTGACAGTACATCATCACAGTGACTCTTTTCTCTGATAGTACATCATCACAGTGACTCTTTTCTCTGACAGTACATCACAGTGCCACTAGAGGGCTGCACTGGTGTCAGTAGCAAGGTGTGTTTCTCTCTCCATCTTATTAACTTGTTTCCTCTTTGCATTTCAGAGGCAAATGTCGAGTGAATGGCAGGAAATTAGACTTCAAGACTCGGAACATTGTAGAGGAATTCAATGTCTACCAGGATATCATTCCCAATATTTAATCTATTCCTTCAGTACAAGGAGTTAAGCCTGGGGTAAGGTATGAATTATTTGTGAGTTTCACATCTTCGGTCATAGCCTATTACAAAAAACTATGTAATACTTATTTTTTTTATTGGTATCCATGATACCTTCAGGTATCATGGATACCAATAAAGATTAAACTTAAATGATAATTATTATATCGTTTTTTGTAATAATTTAATTAACTTGCCCCTATGTCCTATTTTTTTTTAATGATAACTTTTATATGAATTTGTCAATTAAATTTTAATAGATAATCTGTTTTGTATACATAATTCTAGTTACCTTCGCAAAATTTTGCGTAAGTTCATCATTTTGTTATTCGCGTAACTGAAAAAGTGTTCAACTAAATTGCCTGAAATTTAGTGAAACGATTAGTCCATGTCCAGTGACCTGCTGGTAGAATTTTGGGAGCGACTCAGTCACAAGTCAAGGTCATAGTCATTTATAACTTAAAAAGTATTGAACCATATTGCATGAAACTTGGTGGGACGATTGGTCAATATACAGGAACCATTTTGTTAGATTTTGGGAGCGATCGAGTCAAAGGTCAAAGATCAAGGTCAAGGCCATTTATAACTCAATAACGCAAAAAGCATTCAACCAAATTGTCTGAAATTTGATGGGACAATTGGTCAATGACCTGAAGCCATCTTGTAAAATTTTGGTAGTAATCCGATCAAAGGTCAAGGTCAAGGTCATTTATAACTCAATAACTTAAAAAGTATTGAACCACATTACATGAAACTTGGTGGGACGATTGGTTATTATCCAGTAAGCAGTTTTTCAAATTTTGGGAGAGAACGGGTCAAAGCGGAGGCGAAGGTATGCACTCTACCGAGTGCACATAATCTAGTTTTTTATGCAATAGAAAAAGAGCTCGACAAAGAAATATGGGAGGTATCACTTCTGCATAAATTTATTCATGAATATGCTTAAAGAATATTTTTAATGTTTATGTTAATAGATTAGCTTACCATAATGCAGGAAACTTGGTGGGTTGATCCATAGTAAATAAATAGAAAAGTATACTAAGTTTCGAATTAATTGACGGTGAACTTGATCCATTCTTCAGAAACGATGTAAACAAATCGCGTCGCATACAGTACTCTCATGTATTATAAGTATTATAAGGTGAATATTATAAGTGAATAGAGTGTAAAACGTGATAAAAACAATTTTATATAAGTTAATTTCCATGAAAATGCACGTTTAACTGAATAGTAGAACATTTTTTATTTAAAAACAAAATGGAAAATACTTTGTATGACGTCACTCAGAGTATTTTTTGATGTTCCAATATTGTACTACTTGGTATACTTCTCTATTTATTTACTATGGGTTGATCGATCATTATCCAGTTACCTGTTTATTAGATTTTAAGAGAGAACGAGCCAAAGTGGTGGCGAAGGTATGCGCTCTAGCGAGTGCGCATAATCTAGTTATTAGTAAAATGAATTTCAAATATTTGCAAGATATGTATAATATATTTATTGAATAATAGTCACAATCAATTCGAAACAATATATCCTATTTTGTATTTCGATTCGAATAATCAGAATGAAGAGTCAACTTTTTGAATATGAAATTATGAGAGCATAGTGATTCGACAAAGACATTATTTTTAAACAAAATGTTTTTCAATTAAATGTTCAAATCCTGTGCGTATTTGTGATGAACAAAAAATGATTTAAAAAAACATAGGCTGAAAAATAATTTTCATTGTAACTTTTTATTCAAATGCATCATCGTCAGTGAAATATTTTACAATCATTTTTATTATGAATATTAAGTGGTACATTAAAAGAAAGAATTATTTTGAATTTCATGAACGGTGAAAAGATGTGTATTTTAAGTAGAATTATTATAACTTGAGAAGATTTTGTAAAATGAAAAATATTACAAAAGAACAGATATCTTACCTGTTGCAATATTCAAATGTACGGCAGTTTAATTTTTTTTTTAAATTTGATTTTTTTTTTCAAGTGTTCTTCGGTGGTTTTAAGAATTCTTTCATTTATGTAAGAATCAGAAATTATCCAATAACGCCTCTATTTTTTATAAAGTTTTTTTAATTTCGAAATGTGTTAAATAAATTGATTTCAGTTCTTCTTCAGGGAACTCCCTGATCAACCTTATGTATATTAAGTATGTCATACTTACATATAATCTACACTAATTTACCTGAATATAAAATATAAGAGGGCAACATATCATCATTTGAAGGCTGTTCATTTTACTTAACAGTTCATTTCTGAGAATTTCTGCTTCTAAGAAACTCTTTACAAAAATTTTGAACAGACAAACTTTGCTCATCAATTAACGCTTAAAGTTATGGTCTCAACTGGAGGGGGTCACGCGAATCTATCTGCAAAGATAGAATAATTTGAGAATTACATAGGCAAGAGGTTGAAAAAGTGTCAGTACCCGTACACACTGTCAAAAATGCACTTCGTCAAACAAAAATTCGTTTTAATAACTATACTTTACTTTAATATTCAATACGATACCTATAATCAATTTACCATTCGTTTATATTATTACCAACGTTTGTCAAACAGATTGTGAATGAGTACATTGAATTTGTTTGGTGATATTATTTATAGTTTGAAGAACTTGTTGTTAAACTGTTTGATAGTGTGTGAGAATCGCATACTCTCATGATTTTTGAATTCGAGAGGCTCTTTTACAAAGTATAAATACCGTGAGCGGACAAAATGCTTAATTTTGAGTTTATTTTTCTATTCTATTTCCAACATTCTTTGACGTCATCATTCTACTATTTCTAAATTCAAATATTCATTCATTTTGTACATTAAGCATTTTGTCCGTTAGGCATTTTGTCCATTAGGCATTTTGTCCATTTGGAATTTTGTCCGTTAGGCATTTTGTCCGTTAGGCGTTTTGTCTGAAGGCATTTTGTCCGTAGGCATTTTGTCCGTTAGGCATTTTGTCCGTTAGGCATTTTGTCCGTTAGGCGTTTTGTCTGAAGGCCTTTTGTCTGAAGGCCTTTTGTCCGTAGGCCTTTTGTCCTAGTACCATAAATATATACTCAATTGATAAAATCGAGCATATTCAATTAACAGTTTATGTACAGTTGGCCAAATTACACTTCGCCGAATGATATTTGGCCGAGGAACATTTAACCGAACGGAAATTTGACCGAAGAAAACTTGGCCGAACTTCTATTTACACTAGTTTAGTACCTGTTGTTCATTTATTGATAATTCAATTAATATAATGGGTTAAGGATTATGTTTTACTGCAAGTATGTACGGTCAATAAATATTTGTTGTATGCTGTTTTAACGAAATTAAAACAATAATTCTTTTTATTAATATTCGTATGGTATGGCACAAAATCATTAGGGATATCTGATAGCTAAAGTATACTAATGATTTTTCTTTTTTAATTTGCGTATTACTACAAATAGAGACGACATGGACCGACGAACGCAAGCGGATCTTATATAGAGGTGAAGATATAGATGTCGGTTATTTAAATAAAACCGGTTGCTTAAAATTGTAACATAGCAAAACGAAAAATGGAAAAATGATATTATTTAACATAATAACAAATAACAACTTTATATATCATCCCACATTAATAGTATTATCTGTCTACGGTTTATTACACTCTAAGTGATAGAAATAACATAAATACGGAAAACCGATACATTCGGAAAACCCAATAATCTGCAAAAACAGAATACAGAAAAATTGGAAATTATCGAAAAATTCGAAAAACTCAAAATCTAGAAAAAACGGAAAACGGAAAAAACCAGAAAAATAATATTCCGGAAAATCTAAAACCGAAAATCAGAAAAAAATCGAGAAACCGAAAATCCCTGAAACTGAAAATAAGAAAGTCCGAAAAATAATATATGGTAGCCGGTAAATTGCTGGAAAACAATTGCTCGAAAGACAATAGCTCGAAAACAATTGCTCGAAAGACAATAGCTCAAAAACAATTGCTCGAAAACAATTGCTCGAAAGACAATAGCTCGAAAACAATTGCTCGAAAAACAATTGCTCGAATGAACAATTGCTCGAAAGAACAATTGATCGAAAGACAATTGCTCGAAAAACAATTGCTCGAACGAACAATTGCTCGAATGAACAATTGCTCGAATTATCAAATTGTTTTAGTCTAAATTCCAGTTTGGCTAAATTTACTTTCAAATAATGTTTTTTTCGGTGAAATGTCCTTTTGCCAAATGTCATTCGGGAAATTGTCCGCTCACGGCAAATAATTTCTCTCAGTATATCAGCTTAATGACAGATATAAAAAATAGCAGTAATAATAAAAACAGCTTGTATTTCATTTATTCTTATGAATATAAATTCGTCATTTCAGATAATTTCTTTTTGTTCAAATATATGTATATTCATATATGCTTTAAATTCTTACAAATTTTACTAGAACGTAAAAAATATAAATTTCTAATCTTAATATCACCAATTTTAATTCCAAAATAGCGCATCCTCAAACGAATAAACCAGTAATATATAAGAATATTCAATAGAACAGAAGTTATTTAGAGTATCGGCAGAAGTTTTACCTATACTTCCACTTTTAGTGAAGTACACGCCAGAGGGCCATCTCCTCCATAATCGAATTCGTTTGAAATCTACTGGGTTTCATGAACTATTCTTGTATTCTTTTCCAATTTTGGCTTAGAATTTAAGATACGAATTATATTAACTTCCAGAATAACTTATTCGAATATTAGTGTTTAATTTATTAAGTAGAAGTTGAAACTAGCATTAAATTGTTTTTTTGGAAAATTAATTAGTTTGTTTGAATCGTAGAAAAGTGTTGGTTATTTGTGAGAAAATTGTTAAACAATGATTCACTAGAAATTCAAAAAAACGTTATCGTTGTAGTAGGATATTACCATGACATAATTATATATTATTGTATTAAAGTGAAGATATAATATAATGCAAGTATCTGCAATGACCAATATAGCTGCTTTTATTTACAGAGATGTGGAATAAATATATATCCTCCATTATTTCTTCCGTCAATTATTGCTATTGTTCATGTTTCCGGTGAGGAAAAACAGCTTCAACGCAATGCTTCCTAGTAGTGATTGTATTCTTCCTGTTTGATGCAGAGCCGTCGACTCGCCAGACATTAATTACATCATTATGAACAAATTGCTCGTTTTTGGACTCATCTTGTCTTACTATATTATCAAAGAAAACTAACATCCTCATTCACATCCTTTTCGGCATACTCTATTTTTGATGTTAGGTGGACATTCTTCAGTAAAGGAGTCTTACTTGGTCTGTGTTGTTTTAGACTCCATCGGTGCAGTTTGGTAATATTGGTCCTTTTAGAAACACTGGAGTCCATATTGTTGAGGTTTATTATAGCTCCTCTCGGGTGACGAAGAAATCATTCCTAACTGTTAGCATGAACCTTCGTCTGCTCTCTCCGAAATTTTTCGAAGAGTTTTTAACCCTTGGTTTTTGTGGCTCCCGATTTTCTTTCATTTCTTCACAGTGAACCCTATTGTACTAACAGAAACATCCATGGTACGTGCTTTAGATCTACAATTACCTTCGCAAAATGCGGAAAGGTTATATTATAGAATGATGTTATTTATTTATTTATCATCTTGTTATTCGCATAACTGAAAAAGTGTTAAACAAAATTGCCTGAAATTTGGTGAAACGATTGGTCAATGTCCAGTGACCTGCTGCTAGTGTTTTGGGAGCGACCTGGTCGACGGTCAAGGTCATGGTCATTTATAACTCAAAAAGTATTGCACCATATTGCATGAAACTTGGTGGGACGATTGGTCAATATACAAGAACAATTTTGTTAGATTTTGGGAGCGATCAGGTCAAAGATCAAGGTCAAGGCCATTTATAACTCAATAACTCAAAAAGTATTCAACCAAATTGCCTGAAATTTGATGGGCCGATTGGTCAATGTCCATGAACCATCTGGTAGAATTTTGGAAGCGATCCAGTCAAAGGTCAAGGTCATTTATATTTCAATAACTCAAAAAGTATTGAACCATATTGCATGAAACTTGGTGGGACGATTGGTCACTATCCAGTTATCAGTTTATTAGATTTTGGGAGAGAACGTGTCAAAGAGGCGACGAATGAATGCGCTCTACCGAGTGCACGTAATCTAGTTTTTATGATATTTTGGGTCTAAATAATTGTATCCTCTTTGCACTGTCTGAGTTCCTTTATGAAAATATTGCATTGGCAGAGCGAAATCTTTTGCAGTAATGACAAGTAATGATAATCCAATTTTGGCTTCTAGATGTGTAGACAAGTTCTTTATAGAATGATCTATCGGCATTGAGTGTTCTAAGACTGAAAATTCTTGCACTTTCAGTAAAAAAAGTAGGCTGTCCAAATACATCTTTCACTACCTGTTTCAAGAAATGCTTAATAAGTTGTATATATTTAATAAACGTTAAGTTTCTATTATTTCATTTATATTTATTTCTATATTTTTATGATGTTAAAATATTATTCTAAAATTTTGTTCCCTGAAAAATGAGCATTTATGTTGTCCAAATATTTGATTCACGTCACTATGTCAAATATAGAAATAAATTGAGAAAATTAGAGCACATTTTATAACACAAGCATTTTAAATCTGCATCATTTAAAGCTACCAAATAAACATTATTACACTGTAAATACACATTGCATACACTCATGCAACCTCTTTTTTAATCAGATACAGTCCTTTAGATGTATACATTTACAGTAATTTTTGGTCTGCATCAAATAGATTAATACGCTTCACAATCACAACAATCTTCAAACCTGTTCAGTGTAACTATTGGTTATTTTTTTAACACCAATAACGCTCGACGAGGCGTAGAAGATTAATATCATGCAGCGACGATATTCGGTCTTTAATCAATACTTTTAATTCATTCGATTAGAGATATGTGAATTCTCATCGCAAATCAGTGGAATTATTATTTGTAAACATTCCTTGAATGTTAACTCGCTTTCCAGTTCGTAAACTTCAAATAACGTTGTATTACATTTTTTATTTAAAATTCTAATGTATACCTCAATTTTAAATGTATAATTGTATATATATTAATTCTTTTACACTTTAATATATTATTTAATACTGACTTATTATTATGATATTATTGTACAACTGTGGAAACATTAAACTTTTATTATTTGCTAATTTACAGCGAAAGAAATTACAATAATTTCAATGCCTCCTTCAAATGCAATCAAAGTTCAATAGATATTATGTAATTAAATCAAACTCGATATAATCATCATTTTATTAGATATCCTCTATTTAATTGGCACATTCATTTTTCTTAACAATGATCAGAGTTTATTATGCAAATTTGTTTCATTGTAACGCAATAACTCCTTCGATTCGATGACATTTATTATTTATTCCATTATGGAGAATGTAGGAAATTATATTGCTCGGTAATATAATATCGATGCGTAATATTAATGCTTTATTCCGTCATTATCTTATTTCAAAAGAAAAAACTGAGAGAGCATCCAATTACAATAATTTAAAGTAATTCAAGGTAAAAGTAGTTATTTACAAAATGGATCTAAAATAATAATGCTACGATTTTGTTTATAATGATTTGAAAGAAGATAATATAAGTAATTATATAATTTTACTTATATTATGAAACTATTCCATTGTTAATTTAAAATATTGTGTTTTCGTTTAATGTAAATCAGGTTATAATAATCTTCTTGCTTGTTGACAAATAAAAATACGATTAACTCATAAAAATGTGGCGCTGAATTAGGTTGAAAAGCTGAATATTTATTCAAATCTTCTTCTATCGCACAATTTACAAGATTTCCAACACATCCAAACAGTCCAAAGTGAATGTAAATAGAAGTGCGATACATTCTTTTGACGATTTGGACTCTCTGGTGGAAGTTTCTATTGGTGTTTGCTCTACTTCACACAGCAAATAAGATGATTGATGGCGCAGGAATGGAGTCTCAGGGTCTGAGTTAATCTTCATTGCAGTGAGAGGATGATGCGGATACGTTACCTTTGAGTGATGGTCCTTTAGCGTCACCTACAGCGATCACATTGTCTGCAGAGAGGACATCACATGTGAATCATGACCATTTCAACGACAAAAATCATCGAAGAATCGGTGAAATTCTCAATACTCTTGAAAATATTGCTTCAATCGAAGCAGTCAATCAAAATGTTCCAAATATCGTCTATATTCGGAAATTTATATCTGATCTCACAGTTAAATTACCAACAAACAGCACAGAATTATTTATTTTAATATACATTGCACCCTATGGTAGATTTACTCTGGTGACATAACTGCAGATTAAATCTTTTTGAATGTAGTCTGTATTTTAAAAAAATTAGGATAAAATTACAGTATGTCACTGATCATTCCTAATCCTAGCATCTGAAGTTCAGTGAGTGAATGTACCGCATGCTAAGTAGCGTCTGGATGAGCAGTTTTCAATGGCTACCAACTCGAGGATTACCTATTAGCAAAGATGACGAGAATATGGACCATTGAAGAGAATGTAAACCGTGTAATGAACTAAATGTACTGAAACTAAATGCAATTTATCATATTTTTAAAATATTTATTCTGTTTACCAATCAATCTATTATGCAAAGCGATAAATAACCAACAAAAATTACGATGCTAATAATCATTATGCGTTTTGTTTGGATTATATTTCTTATCAGTAGTTAGGATGTTTATTGCAGACGTTATGTTTTGGTTAGATTCATTTCTTCGCATAACTCAAAAAATATTGGATCAAATTTCATGAGCAGCTTTTCTGCATCCCTGAGCTTGTTGGTAGGTTATTTTGTTCCTGAAGCCAGTTTCCTTTCATGCATCTTCTTTCAGTCCCTTGTAATGAGTTTCCTTTTGACGTCATCGATAGGGTCTTTTGTTCCGAAACAGTCGTCAAACCCCCCTAAGAAAGTAATTATTATTTATTCTATATGGAGTTTGATAAGGAGTTTTAAGAAATAAGCCTTAATAAAGCAGTAAGTAAAAGTTCAATATTATGTACGCATTTCTATCAGAGTCTACTATTTTACCTTAATTAAAGAACTAAGTAACAATTTTTTATTGTGTCTGCTGTCACTATTTTTTCTAGGCTCGATTGTCTTGGGCACAATTGTCCTGGTACCGATTGACGGTGCACCTGAACATCAGAGTACTAAGACGAGAATGATCGTAAATGGACATCGTCAGTCGATCGGCTATCGTCGATGGTGCTGTGATCTAACACCATCGTATATCATCGAGCTTCACTAACATTATTCCCGACCATATACCATTGGAGATATATCGTCATAGTTCACGATCGTTATTTGTTCTATAATCGAAAACAATAGACGATCTGCCATATAAAATTTTTAGGACTTGGTAACAGTCAATTGGAATTTGAAATATTATTTTTTTCAGTTTGTGGGAATTGTAAATAACTTGATATTTGATTATGAAATAAAATCAATCTAATATAATCATCTATTTCATTCATTCATTAAAATGGTTGTTGTAAGTAATATATTTTAAATAGTATTCTCACGGTGCTTTATAATCATCTTAACCTAAATTCTATATATGTTTTCACCTTTAACTCCTACCACCCATTATAACTAATACCAATTAACATATTAATTATATGCATTGAAAGAAATGATGCAAAATATATTTTCAACCTTACATAACTATTTCCCTCTCGTGCCAGTTGGCTAAAATCAATAACTGTTTATTTTTCCATTTTTCCATCAAAATAATTGCTGAAAGAAAGCCATTCAATTGTTTCAAGTCAATCTTTGCCAAGTTGTATTTTTGGTGCAGATTTGGTATTTAGAAATGTTGCAACACCGCAGAGCAAAGCAAATAATCTCGTAAAACCTCAGATCTTCACAAACAACAGCGATAAAAAGATTTACTAACAAGATTTGGAATTCAGAGGGGAACATTTTTTGAAGTTCAACCGAACAGTGAAATGAAATGCTCTGAAAAATCTACCCTTTTACAGTTTATGAATTTGAATTTGATTGAAGTTGTCAACATTGATGTAGTTACGACCAGCGCATTCATTTATCCATACTATAAGTCAATTTGCTCAATATAATTATAATATATAAAGTTATTTAACAATGAAGCACCTGAAATTTCCTAGTTAACATTTTTGATCATCTATTTATTTATTCCTTTTCTATCAAAATTTCCTTCAATAATTTTCCAACCTAATCAGTACCAGGCTTTTTTGAGCTGTGTATGTACCCATCCTAAGATGAGATATGTTTATGCATTATATTTTGTATGTTGTATACTCTAATAATTTAACTCATTTGGGGTAAATCATATCACCTTTCCCACAGAAAAGGCAGCTAAAAGTAATAACCAATATGTCATCATGAATGGCATTTGAATATTTACTTTTGATAGTAAATAATATCCGATAGGGTATAATAATACTAATGGCAATAATAAATCAAATCCAAAACCGTTACTCCCCTCAAAGCGTCTGTGATTGAGAGGGTAAATAATTATACAGTGAATATCATCGTACCTTCACTTTTACTGATTGATGTGTATTTTCAAAGGAGACACATAACTCAATTAGGGACGAATTTGAATTTAATTTCAATAAGATTACATTCAATAAATCGTCACCTTGTTATTGTAGTAATTAAATAGTACTAAACTTATGTCTTTATTGTAATTTTCAGTTTTTAATGAGCTATACATTCCAATGTAATATACTAGAAGTTGAAACTCTGTATTAAATATACTTTTTTCCTATACAAAAGAATACTTTAACATCAACACATAAAACCACTTCCTATTTAAACCACTGCGTATATGACTGATAGAAGAAATGGTAAAGAATTATTGGTAAAGAATTATGCCAGTATTATAAACTCTAATTGATTTTTAAAATTAAAGTACAATTAATACACTGTTTTTATCTTGCAGACAATATCAATTGGTACACACAGAGATACTCTGCTCCTCTCGCTATTGTGGGACATGTGATTTTAAAAATTTAAAAATCTTAAATTAAAATATAAAAATCTCAAGCTCATAATAAGTAACAGCTATATTGATATAGCATAAATGAAGAAAATTTGAGCGATTATCAGTATAATTAAAACTCATTTGTAATTATAAAACTGTATATATTTTCTCTAATCGTACATCATCACAGTTACATTTACCTGATAAGTATTATGATTGGGTAGTAGGTGGTGAAAGATTTACTGGCCCTATTTATTATTTAATTTAGAGTTTACTTCATGATAATTATATCTCTTGTTTTTAATTTCTATACTTTATAATTTAAAAAATATGCATTATACAGGGTGGGTCAAAAACTTAAAATTATAATTTCATGAAAATTATATTTTGTTGTTATAAATTGTATCCTTTAATATTTAAAAAAAAATCTGGAATATTATATACACCATTTTACGGTCAAATTGAAAAACATCAACATCAGATTGAAAAACATCAACATCAGATTGAAAAACATCAACATCAGATTGAAAAACATCAACATCAGATTGAAAAACATCAACATCAGATTGAAAAACATCAACATCAGATTGAAAAACATCAACATCAGATTGAAAAACATCAACATCAGATTGAAAAACATCAACATCAGATTGAAAAACATCAACATCAGATTAAATAACATCAACATCAGATTAAAAAAGCTCAAATTCAAATTAAAAAAAGATCGAATCAATTTGAAAAAGATGACATTCAAATTAAAAAAAACTCAAGTTCAAATTAAAGAAACTAAAGTTCAAATTAAAATAAATCAAATTCAAATTAGAAAAAATCAATCAATTTAAAATAAATTTAATTCACTTTAAAATAGTTAGTATTCATATTATAAAAAATAAAATTAAAATTAAAACAAATTTAATGCTAATGAATATCTTCAATTTACGAATTTTTTCACTTACTTGTAGCAATTTTTAGTTTTTTTCAGTTAATGTGAGTGTTAGGTAGACTATGTAAAATTTCCGATTTTTTTAAAAAATTTCAGAATACAAGTTATCATTTTTATGAAACAAAAATTAATTTGAAGAATTATTAGAGCCAGTAAGCTTTTTGGCACTTGCACATGGTAGGTATCAAAGCTCTTAGTAGGTACTAAAGCTCTTGTTAGGTACCAAAGCTCATGGTAGGTGCTAAAGCTCATGGTAGGTACTAAAGCTCATGGTAGGTACTAGGTACCAAAGATTATGATAGGTACTAAAGCTCATGGTAGGAACTAAAATGTAATAAAATTTGACGTAACACATACATGAACTAAAAAAAATCGTAAATCGAAAATATTCATAACTTTTAATTTTGTTTTAATTTGAATTTGATTTATTTTAATATGAATACTAACTTTATTAAATGTAATTTGATTTATTTTATATAAATTGAAATTTTTTAATTTGAACTTGAGATTTGTTAATTTGAACTTGAGGTTTTTAATTTGAACTTGAGATTTTTTACTTTGAACTTGAAGTTTTCAGATTGAACTTGAGGTTTTTAATTTGAACTTGAGATTTTTTCATTTGAATTTGAGATTTATTAATTTGAGCTTGAGGTTTTTAATTTGAGTTTGAGATTTATCAATTTGAAGTTTTGAACTTGAGGTTTTTAATTTGAATTTGTGATTTATTTATTTGAACTTGAGGTTTTTAATTTTAATTTGAGATTTTTTAATTCGAACTTGAGGTTTCAATTTGAACTTGAGGTTTTTTAATTTGAATTTGAGATTTATTTATTTGAACTTGAGGTTTCTTATTTGAATTTGAGATTTTTAAATTTGAACTTGAGGTTTTTAATTTGAACTTGAGGTTTTTAATTTGAACTTGAGGTTTTTTAATTTGAACTTGAGGTTTTAATTTGAATTTGAGATTTTATAATTTGAACTTGAGGTTTTTTATTTGAGCTTGAGATTTTTTAATTTTAACTTGAGATTTTTTAATTTGAACTTGAGATTTTTTAATTTGAACTTGAGGTTTTTAATTTGAACTCGAGATTTTTTTATTTTAACTTGAGGTTTTTAATTTGAATTTGAGATTTTTTTTATTTTAACTTGAGATTTTTAATTTGAACTTGAGGTTTTTTAATTTGAACTTGAGGTTTTTAATTTTAATTTGAGATTTATTAATTTGAACTTTGGATTTATTTATTTGAACTTGAGATTTTTTAATTTGAACTCGAGATTTTTTTATTTGAACTTGAGGATTTTAATTTTAATTTGAGATTTTTATTTGAACTTGAAGTTTTCTAATTTGAACTTGAGGTTTTTAAATTTGAACTTGAGATTTTTTTATTTTAACTTGAGGTTTTTGATTTGAATTTGATATTTTTTTTATTTTAACTTGAGATTTTTAATTTGAACTTGAGGTTTTTTAATTTGAACTTGAGGTTTTTTAATTTAAACTTGAGATTTTTTAATTTGAACATGAGATTTTTTATTTGAACTTGAGGTTTTTAATTTTAATTTGAGATTTATTAATTTGAACTTGGGATTTATTTATTTGAACTTGAGATTTTTTAATTTGAACTCGAGATTTTTTTATTTGGACTTGAGGATTTTAATTTTAATTTGAGATTTTTATTTGAACTTGAAGTTTTCTAATTTGAACTTGAGGTTTTTTAATTTGAACTTGAGGTTTTTTTAATTTGAACTTGAGGTTTTTTAATTTAAACTTGAGATTTTTTAATTTGAACATGAGATTTTTATTTGAACTTGAGGTTTTTAATTTTAATTTGAGATTTATTAATTTGAACTTGGGATTTATTAATTTGAACTCGAGATTTTTTTATTTGAACTTGAGGATATTAATTTTAATTTGAGATTTTTATTTGAACTTGAGATTTTTCAATTTGAACTTGAGGTTTTTTAATTTGAACTTGATGTTTTTAATTTGAACTTGAGATTTTTTAATTTGAACTTGAGATTCGTTAATTTGAACTTGAGATTCATTAATTTGAACTTGAGGTTTTTTAATTTGAACTCGAGATTTTTTTATTTGAACTTGGGATTTATTAATTTGAACTTGAGATTTGTTAATTTGAACTTGAGGTTTTTAATTTGAACTTGAGATTTTTTACTTTGAACTTGAAGTTTTAAATTGAACTTGAGGTTTTTAATTTGAATTTGAGATTTATTAATTTGAAGTTTTGAACTTGAGGTTTTAAATTTGAACTTGAGATTTTTCCATTTGAATTTGAGATTTATTAATTTGAACTTGAGGTTTTTTAATTTAAACTTGAGATTTTTTAATTTGAACATGAGATTTTTTATTTGAACTTGAGGTTTTTAATTTTAATTTGAGATTTATTAATTTGAACTTGGGATTTATTAATTTGAACTCGAGATTTTTTTATTTGAACTTGAGGATATTAATTTTAATTTGAGATTTTTATTTGAACTTGAGATTTTTCAATTTGAACTTGAGGTTTTTTAATTTGAACTTGATGTTTTTAATTTGAACTTGAGATTTTTTAATTTGAACAAGAGATTCGTTAATTTGAACTTGAGATTCATTAATTTGAACTTGAGATTCATTAATTTGAACTTGAGGTTTTTTAATTTGAACTCGAGATTTTTTTATTTGAACTTGGGATTTATTAATTTGAACTTGAGATTTGTTAATTTGAACTTGAGGTTTTTAATTTGAACTTGAGATTTTTTACTTTGAACTTGAAGTTTTAAATTGAACTTGAGGTTTTTAATTTGAATTTGAGATTTATTAATTTGAAGTTTTGAACTTGAGGTTTTAAATTTGAACTTGAGATTTTTCCATTTGAATTTGAGATTTATTAATTTGAGCTTGAGGTTTTTAATTTGAGTTTGAGATTTATCAATTTGAAGTTTTGAACTTGAGGTTTTTAATTTGAATTTGCGATTTTTAATTTGAACTTGAGGTTTTTAATTTGAACTTGAGGTTTTTAATTTGAATTTGTGATTTATTTATTTGAACTTGAGGTTTTTAATTTGAAATTGAGATTTTTTAATTCGAACTTGAGGTTTTCAATTTGAACTTGAGGTTTTTTTTATTTGACTTTGAGATTTATTTATTTGAACTTGAGGTTTCTTATTTGAATTTGAGATTTTTAAATTTGAACTTGAGGTTTTTAATTTGAACTTGAGGTTTTTAATTTGAACTTGAGGTTTTTTAATTTGAACTTGAGGTTTTAATTTAAATTTGAGATTTTATAATTTGAACTTGAGGTTTTTTATTTGAGCTTGAGATTTTTTAATTTGAACTTGAGATTTTATAATTTGAACTTGAGGTTTTTTATTTGAGCTTGAGATTTTTTAATTTGAACTTGAAGTTTTAAATTGAACTTGAGGTTTTTAATTTGAATTTGAGATTTATTAATTTGAAGTTTTGAACTTGAGGTTTTAAATTTGAACTTGAGATTTTTCCATTTGAATTTGAGATTTATTAATTTGAACTTGAGGTTTTTTAATTTAAACTTGAGATTTTTTAATTTGAACATGAGATTTTTTATTTGAACTTGAGGTTTTTAATTTTAATTTGAGATTTATTAATTTGAACTTGGGATTTATTAATTTGAACTCGAGATTTTTTTATTTGAACTTGAGGATATTAATTTTAATTTGAGATTTTTATTTGAACTTGAGATTTTTCAATTTGAACTTGAGGTTTTTTAATTTGAACTTGATGTTTTTAATTTGAACTTGAGATTTTTTAATTTGAACAAGAGATTCGTTAATTTGAACTTGAGATTCATTAATTTGAACTTGAGATTCATTAATTTGAACTTGAGGTTTTTTAATTTGAACTCGAGATTTTTTTATTTGAACTTGGGATTTATTAATTTGAACTTGAGATTTGTTAATTTGAACTTGAGGTTTTTAATTTGAACTTGAGATTTTTTACTTTGAACTTGAAGTTTTAAATTGAACTTGAGGTTTTTAATTTGAATTTGAGATTTATTAATTTGAAGTTTTGAACTTGAGGTTTTAAATTTGAACTTGAGATTTTTCCATTTGAATTTGAGATTTATTAATTTGAGCTTGAGGTTTTTAATTTGAGTTTGAGATTTATCAATTTGAAGTTTTGAACTTGAGGTTTTTAATTTGAATTTGCGATTTTTAATTTGAACTTGAGGTTTTTAATTTGAACTTGAGGTTTTTAATTTGAATTTGTGATTTATTTATTTGAACTTGAGGTTTTTAATTTGAAATTGAGATTTTTTAATTCGAACTTGAGGTTTTCAATTTGAACTTGAGGTTTTTTTATTTGACTTTGAGATTTATTTATTTGAACTTGAGGTTTCTTATTTGAATTTGAGATTTTTAAATTTGAACTTGAGGTTTTTAATTTGAACTTGAGGTTTTTAATTTGAACTTGAGGTTTTTTAATTTGAACTTGAGGTTTTAATTTAAATTTGAGATTTTATAATTTGAACTTGAGGTTTTTTATTTGAGCTTGAGATTTTTTAATTTGAACTTGAGATTTTTAATTTGAACTTGAGGTTTTAATTTAAATTTGAGATTTTATAATTTGAACTTGAGGTTTTTTATTTGAGCTTGAGATTTTTTAATTTGAACTTGAGATTTTTAATTTGAACTTGAGATTTTTTAATTTGAACTTGAGGTTTTTAATTTGAACTTGAGGTTTTTAATTTGAGCTTGAGATTTTTTAATTTGAACTCGAGATTTTTTTAATCGAACTTGAGGTTTTTAATTTTAATATGAGATTTATTAATTTGAACTTGGGACTTTTTAATTTGAACTTGAGGTTTTTAATTTGAACTTGAGATTGTTCAATTTGAACTTGGGATATATTAATTTGAACTTGAGATTCTTTAATTTGAACTCGAGATTTTTTTATTATTATGTCATTTTACCATCAAATCAAATGCATTCATAATTGACGGTAATTTTTGAGTACAAGTTATGTTTTCAGTTCCAGTTAAACTGTAAGGGATATATTTATGCTAACAAAAACAAACAACCAAGTAAATTTGAAAATGCTTAGTTTTTGCAAATGTTAACAGTCAGTGAAAATTATAACGCCGGTGAAGAGAATAGTTATAAGAGTATAATATATTGAAAAATTAACATTCGATATTCAAATTAAAAGGTAATGCAACTTCTTTTTGCTATGCAAAGATCGAATTGATAAACTATTATGTTTCTGGTGATCATATTTAGTCATTCATAAAAACATTTACAAAAAGTATAAATAACTATTTTCTGAACAATAAAAGGAATTTTTTTGTTAAGAGATATCCCAAGCAACCATAACACATTGTGCAAACATGCACGATGGTTAGATGGGCAAGAGATGGCAGACTGAAAATTAGCCTAGAAATTATATGGGGATAATGTGGTTTTCCATTCTCATGGAATGTTACCTTGGGAGAAGGTCGGTTCAATATGGCGAATCCATCCCATTGAATTGTCATATTGGCCCAACCTTCTTACCATATAACGTATCAACATTATATGGCTGAAACTTGATTAACATATTGGCAACAACTTGGGCCAAGATGGTTTCAACATAACAGCCCATGCTGTCAGCATGTTGGCCTATTTGTCAAAACACACAATATCAATACGATTTGTCAACCTAGTGCCCACGTGGGCCCCATTAACTTGTGCTATGTTTTATGTTACATAAAATAATTTGTATATCTAGCAGGCATCTGAAAAACGGTCGGTGATGTATAATATAAATACAGGATTAATCTTAAATATATCAGTAAGTAAAAAGAAAATGTAAATGCAAACTTCTTTATTCAAGGTATAATAATTTCATTATTTAATTTATCCTAATAGTGAACTGCCAAAATCAGTTGGTACTTTCTTCAAATTACAATTTAGTTGATGAGATAAGAATCTTATCCAAATCTGAAAGTAAAAGACAAATATATAAATAATTTTCTAAAATATTAACAATATACATGTCTTTTAGTAAATCATTTTTCATGTTATATAATATTATTCTGAATTTAATTCCACTTATAAACTTTAATATCCTCTCTTCTAATATCTGTAATAAAATATTTGCGACAGTATTCTGGAAATATTTAAGATTAGTATTTGAGATTTCATTGATATCATATGCATATGCATTTCAATTAAATATATAATCAAAAAACATTGTGAATTAAATTCATCAAACTAATGTGGTCATTGAGTGATTTTCTAAGGATGTTACAAATTACTGCCCAAATAGCCAACAGCCACCAATGGGCTTGATTCGCTCTTCACAAGATTGTGTTTTTTCTTTTCTAATTATGTATTATTTTTAAATTTTGAATATGTATTTTTTTGGGATTTTGATTATGTATTATTGGTCTGATTTTGTATTACTTTTGTATTTCGGTTATGTATTTTTTTGTATTTTTGCTTTTCTGATTATGTATTATTTTTGTATTTGATTATGTATTATCTTATATTGTATTCCATTTTCTTTTTCTTGTGAGAGTATATCAATAAACTATATTATTATTATTACTAATATCTCATGACTATTTGCGTACCTTATTCTTCTAGAAGGTAAATCATTTTCCTGCCTGTGTAGTCGCAGTCTGTTTCTGGCTCAACTGTTACTTCTGAAGCGCTAACAAGGCAGGTGGTGCCATCATAAGAGAACCATTTCATTACTGTAAAGTTACCAGTTTTTAATTAAATAAATCCTATAACTAATAACTCCTTAATGTTATTAACCGTACACAATTATGGACACTTCGTCAAACTGAATTTCAATCTGGTCAAAATCCGCCGATTTATCAGTTTGGTCGAAAACTAAAATTGAGAGTGTGAAGAGAACCAACATGTTAGAAAAATATTGACGAAGTGTTTAAAATTGTGAACGGGGCAATAGACAACATTGTAATGAAGATCAAAAAGAGAATTTATTGATAAAATGTGATTTGCATGATTCAGATATTCTGAAACTATAAAAAGAATTTTTCAATATTAATGAATTAAAGTTCTTTGATTAAATTTAAGAGTACATGATAGAGAAATTCACCTCAGTAATAACACATGCAATTAATATATATTTCAATATTCAAATAAAGATGCACTCTTTCGTCAAAGTACATTTGTGCAGAATTTAGACAAAAAAATCAGATTAAAAATCGGATTCACGTTGTACCATGGCCGGTAAACCCAAATCCAGAATGGTCCATCTTAGAAAATTCCACCAGCATTCAATTCAATCGGTGGAAAATTCCACCATTGAAACTGCTCCCATTTTGAAAAAAAAAATGTTACACACATCATATCGTATCTTAAATTCAATGCAATGATACCATAAATTGTTAAGGTTAGGTAAGCGGTTCAGTTTGGGACAGACTTTTAATTACCGGAATGGAGTGGTTTCTTTTGTTATATTATTTTTACATGTTTGAAGTTTGAATAAATTCATACGGTGAAATTGTAACATTTATTTATTGCATAATATGTAGCTCAAATTTATCTCCCGTTACCATTCTTTAAGTCTATACTACATGACAAAATTAATTTTCCAATATTTCTTATTTCAGAAAATTTAAATATATAGCGTTTGTAATTATAATGAAGAAAGTAGTTGGTAATTTAATTACAATAAATGGAGTTTACTATGCATCTGTTTGCCGCTGCTCAAAGTTAGGGACTCTTATATAAATAATATAGCGTGTAGATATCTTTAGTTTCATAACATTTTACGATTCAAGTGTTTACTTCTTCAAATAAATCAGATAACATTCAGTGGACCATTAGACGGAGAAATCTGCGTCCGCATAACTACTCACATCACGTCACCCTGGGTACTGAAAGTCTGAAACACGATAAGCTTCAAAAGTTAAAAGCTTACACCGTCCCCAATTTGCTGCCAACTGGTTCTCTCTAGTACATATTTTACTCTAAGTGAAAGCCTGAACTAAAAAAATAATTTAATGACACACTAGCATATGATATTATAGTATATCATCTTTCTCTATCTTATATTTTATTATATAATTCTTCATAATTCAACTATTAATTTTTTGAAATTTGGTACCGAAAAGTATAAATTGTACCTAGCTATTGTTGCAGACAACATTCCATTATCTAGAAATAACTTAATAGGACTACTTTCTTTATATCGTATTTCAAAAATTAAAGGTATACGATTTAAACTTTAAGTTGTGTATAACAAATGCAATGTGCTTCATCACTTAAAATGCTGTCCGGTTACTACCAAGAACAATTTTTTGAATCAGTTTTATTTGATGTTATAGGGGAGAACCGGGAGCATTCGGACAGAGAGATAGTTACAACTCGTGTAAACATGTTTATAATTGTTGGAACTACCTTTTATTGCAACTGAATGTGTGCGAGGTGTTACCCGTCAGTTATTTGAAAGTTCCAGTGCGGAGATGCAGTGTGTCGCCCCCGAGGTGTAATTTACTGTTTTCTTCAATATTGATGTAATTTTTCGTGATTCAATTGGATTGTGTGTGGACTATATGAATACGAAACTGATTCTCAATCTCAAAGGTATGAATTATATAAATATTTCATGTTATGTTTGGTGTGTTTAAAAAATAATACAAATGAAATTGGAAAAATGGTGATGTTTTTAATTTTAAGTGTCATTTGGGAAGGTTCGGACACTTCTGTTTAGGTTGGTTCTGGCGGTGTCTGAACCTTCCCTCTGTATCCGATTCAGTCCACCATTACAATTTAAAAAGGACATTCTGAACTATTTTAATTGGCATAGCATTCGTTTACAAGATTAGTTGCAACTTTTAATATTAGTTTCTATATTTGACAGTTTGGCGATCGTATTCATGCCTTTTCATTATAAAAGGAAAACCGATAGAGTTCGTAATAAAGAAGGTATTCGAAAAACATTTCATGAATTCAAAAAAAGTTTATCTGTCAGAAAAGCTGCTGAAATTGGAGGTGTAGCAAGATATACACTTACGGACTATACTTTAAACATTCGATGAAATATTTAAGATGTAATTTACTAATTTTAGTGAATTCCAAGAAAAAGGAAATAGTTATATCCAAAGTAAAATGATATAGTTACACCATTTGTTTTTGATATATAGCTATCAAATATAAGGATAATTTCACAGTGATTACTCATGGGCTATCTATATTTTGTTGGAGAAAATGTTCAATCCTTACAACAATATTATTATGATAAAATTTCAAATACCATGAATTATTACTGTGAATAACAGGTCATTATGGTTTATTTCAACAAAATTAGTAGATCCAAATTCAATCCTGTCGTTTAATTACCAAAATTTCCAATGTTTTAACCATTTTCATGGTGTCCGAATCATCCTCCCAGCTTGTCCGAAGTCTCCCTATAGGAAGGAGCTTTCCGACACTTGAACCTCACGTACATTTTGTCTTATAACTTTCGAATGAAGGTTTCAACTGTAAAACAGTCTTAATAAAATTGAAGTAAGATGTTTTATCTGCATACAGAAATATTGATATAGTAAAATTCAAATTAGTTACGAATTATTCATTTTTCCCCAAAAGTGTCCGAATGCTCCCGGGTCTCCCCTACTTGATATAATTGAAATCAATAAGTATTCAGTGAAATTTTCCATGGTTGAACTTTCCAGCGGTGGAATTTACCTGGTGCAACTTACCGTGTTGGAATGACAATTATGACACCTCTATACTTTATACAAAAAAAAAATAATATAAAAATAATTAAAAAGTGAAAAAAGTTGTTTTAAATCTTTCGACATGCACTCTATGTTTGAAATGAGGGTAATTTCCCCATATAAGGTGAATAATTGAGTTGCAATTTATATACAGTACACATGGAATCTGCGGCTTCTGCACAATGTTCAAAAGTTTCTACAGGGGCTGTTCCAGATGCCGAAGCTTGAACCTGAGTGGCTGTCATGATGTACTTCACAAACTTGTTATCACTACCAGCTTTTTCGTATGAAGTCAGGGTGCAAATAATCTCTTCACAATCGGGACAATCCATGATGGTAGATGGATTCACAATTTCCACCTGCAAAATAGATCAGTGATAAGTTAGTAAATCAACATATAACATTACTCAAAACAGTTCGACCTTGAAAATTGAAAGTTTAATAATTTTAGAAAGTTATCTCGAATTAATCGTGTTAAAAAGATTTTCCGAAGTTTGAGAAAAATATTTTTAAATAATTAAAATTTTTATTTATAATGGAATAGTTAGAAATAGTTTATTAGTTGTTTGAGGGTAACAAAGAAAATGAGCCGACATTTCCTTGGGACCACAGGCCTATGATCCTAATCTTTCGAATTATAATCCTATAGTAACCTGGTTTGTGCGAACCAACTGTCAAAGAAAAATATGAATAACTTTAATTCTAAACCGAATGACACTCTGATCAAGCTGTGTGCATTAAATGAAAAGTTCTCAATCATCTGGATAAACTAGAACAGGATAAATAAGAGCTTCAGAAAAGATTAGATTGAAAAAAAATTTATGCAGAGGTCCTTGGTCAACCCAATTCACCTACAACTGAACCTAGTTCTCCTTCAATTCAACCGATTTCTCCAGTAATCTATACCACTAATATCGAATACCGAATTGACCATTTAGAGCAGAACAATCTTACTGACTGAATTATGTTTGAGGGTGAAATCTGCTGGAAAATAATTTAAAGTTCAGTTAGAAAATCCTACGAGAACGCCTGAACAACTTATGGAGAATCTATAAACCAAGGAGGTTAGTCTCACACACCAAGGTATAATTCCAATCTCATATATTGTTAGTTATTCAATCATTGGCTAAGAGAGAAACCCAACAATTAAACTAGCTTCTTCCTCAGTGAAAAATACTACTAGGGTCATACCTTCAACGAAAAGTTTGGTGCAGGGTGACTGTGGAGACTAAGGTGAACCATATAAATATATTGAAGCATTTACAAAACTCGAAAGTAATATTTCCCAATCCTAGGTATACCGTATACATGTCAGACTTAACAGACATATGACTTCACAAAGGCAACATTTTAAAATCCAATCATTCTGATGTTTATCAAATGTCAATATAAGAAGTTGTAAAGCCCCGTTTACACGCTACGATAAATTGGAGCGATTTATTGAACACAGAGGTGGTAGCAATTTAATGGATAATTTAGACAGTGTTTATACGAAACGATTTATACTCCATTATTTTTAGTCTTCACTAACCTGCATTTTTGTATTATATATTGAGCTAAATTGTAACGATTTCTTGGAACCCTGTTTAAGGTACAGTTTGCATTCAACGATTATTACGATCATCGCTCATTAACCATCGCCCAGCAACTGTCGCCACGAGCGATTATCGAAAAGCAATAGATTAATGCATTCCTATTCCTGGACGATTATTGCTGAGCGATAATCGTTACATGGAAAACGTACTTTTACATGTTCGAACTTATCGTTATGATTTTAAAAATTTGAGCCGGCTGGCACCAACCACACAATCCAATTCAAACACCAATAAATCGCTACGATTACCTGCTTACACGTAATGATAAATTGCAACAACCTCTTCACTACGATATATCGATTCAATTAATCGTAGCGTGTAAACGGGCCTTTAAAAGAAAAATTTCCCTTCATTAAATTTTTTTAAACTCTGAATGCCCTCACATCTGACATAATAGTTTTGACAGAGAAGTAGTTGTCAAATCTCACTGATCATACTTTTAAATTAGACGGTTTTAACAAATTTAGTATATACAGTAGGGTGGGCCAAAAAATAACGTTTTGGATATTACTTATGGAATAGTGATATAAAGTTGATATGACAAGTAAATAAATGTACGTGCACTGAAATTTGAGTGAATTCTGGCATTAATAGGAAGATAGCTTGAGAAGAGCTTATTTTGGTACTGTGCCAGAAAATCAGACAGGTACGACAATGTTTACAGTTGCCCCCACCCCTCCAAATTGTTCGAATTTAGGCACCGCTGGAGACTTCAGTAAATGTAGTGCTCCACACTTAGGGAGGTCTGGTGCTCAATGAAGAACATAATAAAGAGTATATATGCAATAAACTGATAAAAAACATTAATAATTGATTAATAAACCAAAATTCAATATTTGGGACACTTGGTAATTCAAAAAAGTTGACAAAGCAAATTGCATGGGTTATTATCCAATTGCTAAAATCCGAAATGAAATCATACAATTCATAAAGTTATGTTAAGAATTGATAGATCTAAAAAGCTAATTTCAAGAGAAATATTGAAATATTAATTTAATTCACGAAAAAAGGGCTCGGGGCACCTCAAAAGTATCAAAAATTAATCTGCAATTTTGCAAGTTGTGTTTTTTCGTATATTGCCAACTAATTTTACCTATTCCATTGAAAAAAACAAAATCGAATATTTTAGAATTAATGGGAAAATATCATTTTGTACAAAATTTCAAATGTTTTGGGGCAACTCAAAAATATCTAGAAATGGTCTGGAAATTGGCATGCAATGTTCTTCTATAACGTATCAACTTATTATAACTATTCCATATGAAGATTCTGAAGTTTGTCCGAAAACCTTATTTTTTGGCCCACCCTAATTACAGTGCGTCCAGAAAAAATGTATCCACTGCCTTGAATCTGCATTATTCATCATTCCAGGATAATATGCGAAATATGTTGTTACCATAGATACGTAGATTAATATTTATGAATTATAAATAGTACTAATAGGATATATATATATTCGATGGAAGTGGATATTTTTTGCGGACACACTGTATAAAGGCTGCAGAGGAGGTGGAATTTCTCAGAGAGATTGCATTATTATACAAAGGAATTTCTGATGCTAGGACAATTCGTCGCGGGGACAATTCGTCGCAAACAAGTCGTTGCCTTTTTTCCATTTCGCCATATTTCACATCATTAATAAATTTCATTTCACCAAGAAACTCGCCATATTATCTATTTCTTCCAAATATTCCAAATAATAAATAATTCGATTTGTACAAAACTCGTTATCTACAATACGAAAGATTTTTCTGATGAATTTGTAATCTTAAATTATTTATAAATAAATTGTTCCACATTTTGGAATAAATTTTTAAACATTTGAAATAAGTAAATAAAAATAATTGATAGAATAAAATAATATCAAAGCTTGACATCAATAATACCAGTATTTTATGCAAACCTAAAAACTTCAGATCAAACCAACTTAAAAATCAACGCATGTTATTAGAAGAATTGTTAAGCTTGTTAAAAATAGTGTTAATAAATATATATATACATATATTTAAATAATTATATAAAATTGTCCGCTACGAATTTTTCAGACACGGGAATTCTATGTATGTTAATAAGAAACAGAAAGCCCTTTCATCCCAAACTTTATATCATTATGGACCTATGGTTGAAATTGAAATAATGTTTATGAATGTATTTCTGTGTAGAGCTGGCAAAAATTTGAATTTAACAGCTGTTGGCCGTCTACCTTCCTTCTCTAATGACTCTTTTAAAAATATGTTGGCTATTGATGTTTTGAATGTTCTAGGTATCTACAAGTAATTCGATAAATTTGTTAAATCCTCTATCTGATTATCACATAAGTAATTTCAATTCTATATTGTCTCGTTTTGATTATTTCTCTGTAATCAATCAACTCACTCGATTAGTATCACTAAATATTCTCTTCTAGAACACGAATGGTGCAATTTTGTCTCCAATAGTGAACAATAATGTTAGGTGTGTTTAAATCAAATTTTTATTCCTTCAAACATATATCTAGAACAGTGTTTCTTAAAATATGTGTAAATAGCAGGGTAATTGAAGTTTTTTATGTATTTTCTATTAGCTGGTTACGCTACTTACTAATATTTTCAGTCTTTCTTTGTTGAATTATAGCCACTTAGTAATATTTATTAAATTAACAGTATAATAAACAGTATTCGTTATCCTTACATCCAAAGGAACTTGGTTGGGTAATGAAGTTATTTAAGTGGGTAACGTCTGAAGAGACTAACCAAAAATTAAGAAACACTGCTCTAAAGCGGTATTTACACGGGCACACAAGTGTGGCACTGGTGTGTGCCCAAATCACTTCTCGAACGCAGTGTGTGGCACTGTTTTCAAGTGAAGTGTTCTCACGTATAGCTTGTGTCCGCACTGCTGAGTGTCACTCACTTGCCTGCGTTTCAGTTTCGGTACGTGTTAGTGACTAATACCTTATCGTAGATGTTATAAATATTGTTCATATATTCGCTTTTATAATAGATTACTTAGGTAATAGAGTAAAACTCCTGAGTTATGAAGCACTCGAGTATAAATGAAGGACTTGAATTATGAAATATATTTCATTTTTGAAGTATTTTCTATGTTCAAATTATTGAAAATAATATGCGTCAAGTTATCCTTCAATAAACATGATTTTCTTAAGATTTTAATCATAGAAAACTATCTATAGTGCACCAAAAATATAAACTGGCTCTGAGTTATGAACTCAGGAGTTTCACTGTATTCAAACTCTGTAATATTATCAATGAATTAAATATTTCTACTTTTTTGTAAAATTCATATTGTACTGATGTTTTGTTTACTAAATGTTATACTATTTTTCTGTAGAATGAATTTTTAATTTCTAAATCTTCACTGTTCTTTTGAAGGCTTTAACTTGCCACTAACTTACCCAAATTTATTAACTATCTCGTGAATATATCCTTTTACCCTGTTGGTAAAAACTTTATTTAACCTACCAATCCTAATACCCATCAAAACTAATAAACTATTTTAGATGCATCTTAACTATACGCTACATATATTGCTTCGGCACACAGCAGTGCCACACATGCTTTCTCTTCCGGAGCGATCGCCTTTTTTGTGTGCCACACTCAAAAGTGTGTGTTGAGAGCTCTGAACACACAGCAGTGGTACACATGTGTGCACACACAAGCTCTCACGGTATATTCCATCCTAATTTACATTATTAGGTGTTTAAAAGTTGTCCCTATCCAATACGAAGTGATCCAAAGAGACATGAATAGGAGAAGGCCTTGTACATGTATAAGAGGGGACCGTGAAAGTACGCTCCATGCATTAGGTCGACTACTCGGCTACCACAGGTAACAGTGTCGACCCAATTCATGAATGGCAAGAATAGGCACCAATGGATAAGAGATCTACACAGTCAGTCTGCTTATTCATGGATAGAAAGGCAGAAGGAAGAGGAAATAGTTGAGAATACAAAAGAACTGAAAAAAAGAATGGCAAACTAAACAAAAGCGTAAAAGCTACAAAATAACAAAAAGAAGGCCTACCAACAGTAAAAATAGCCTCTGGACAAAAAGGGAGGGAATAAGCAATAATGATTTTCACAGGCGGCTAACATAGCGCTTCCGAAGTTCCGACACGAAACCATTCCGTTATCGCCTCAGTATTGTTTTAGAAACTAGGGTGAGTACACGCACATGTGTCGTTGACATGCGCGTGTACTCAAAAGCAGTTGAGCTATTCTATATTTTCTGATTTTACCCAAAAGCAGTTGAGAAGACAGGCAAGCAGGCAGGCAGTATCTGAGAAACACGGTAATGCATTGAAGTGTACACACCAAAAGCAGGCAGTTGAGCGGTTAGCAAAACTGTTGGCGTGAGATGCAATCAATTCCTGTTCCTAACCGCTGCTGTGCAGGCTGCCAGATGTGCTATTAGTGTCAATTAGTGTAGGGTCGGACGGGGTATCACTATGCATACCCTTTTTATGGGGTATCACTGCGCACCCCTTATAATTTTAAAATCACTTGTTTGAGCCTAAATCTGATTGCACCATCATTTCAAGCATCTTCTTTTCTCCCATAAACATCATGAAGCATCATTATCCTATTAGTATTTCTAGAGCTGAGTCGCGATGTATGTAGTGCTCTCAAAACGATCTGAAAAAAGTTTGCGCTTGTGATTTTTAATTCCCGCAAACTCTACAATAACTCTAGAACCGAGATATATAGATTCATATTGTTTTAACATGTTAACAAAGATATTAATAGTGACATTATGTCAAATTTTCAACTTCTTAGTTTTAACGGTTTTCCCGCCACAACCGTGCGCAGTGATACCCCAGATAATTTAGAGGTAGAGGGGTATCACTGCGCATCATTAATAACCATATTGGTATGTAAATAATTATAAAATTATCAGTTTTTAGCTCTTAATGAAGGCATAAATAGTGATGTGGGGGTATTAAAATAGGGAGAGTGGGTATTTAGAGGGGGGTGAGAGGTTTTTGAATCAAATATTGATTAACAATAATCGTACGATCGTATTATATTACTTGATATAAGTAGTTAACTAGTTGCGTAAAATTTAAGTGTTAAATTTGTTGCAGATTCATTAAATATGTGTTTAAAAAGAAAGGGACAAGTAGATTGGAGAGAGGGCATTCTGAGAGGGAAACACAGAAATTTAGTTGAGGGGGAGGAGGATTTAGATGTGCGAGCGGGTGAAATAGATGGGGGAGGGAGGGAAATAGATGGGGAAGAGAGGGATTTAGATTGGAAGAGAGGGAGATTTCGATAAGGAGAGAGTGTGATTAAAATGGTAGGAGAGGGGGATTAAAATAGGAGAGAGATATTTAGATGGGGAAAGAAGGATGTTTAGATAGGGGAAGGAGGGGCATTAAAATTGGGACAGGAGGTATTTAGGTGGGTTAGAGAAGTGCTGTATTTATGATATGCGCAGTAATACCCCTTCTTGTGCGCAGTGATACCCCGATGCACTCACTAAAAGATACGCCAAAAAAATTGCCAATAATTATTTCATTTATTTAGCTATTATTAAGAAACTGGTTGAGAACCATCCTCATTCATGACCATTTCATCACGAGAAAAAGAGTTTCTCTAGTACCTTTAGTTTTCGAGTAAATACAGAGTTTGCGGGATTGTGCGCAGTGATACCCCGTCCAACCCTATACAGATGCGTCGAAGAGAGAAGTTGTGAACATTCGCTATGGACATTGAGCAGCTAATAACCGAAGTATTTGAATGCAAAGCTATCTGGCGTATCTGAACCTAAACATAGGGACAGGAATTATATATCAAACCAATGAAGCAAAATTGGACAGATTTTGCTATGAAATAAATGAATTATATATCCCCATTAGATATTCGTTCACAAAATATTTTTTAATTACCTCTGTATGATTGAATCAGTTTTATATTTTACTTCTGTAAATATTCTTAATTTATTAAGAATTTAAGATCAATAAAATTTTATTACGTAATAATGTATTTTCCTTAAAAAAATTTTGTTAGAATTTCTCACTGAAATTAACTTATATTATTATCAAGTGAAGCTGGTCATTGGGAGTTCCAAGTGGAGAAGAATGGCACAAATATGATAAATAATCCAACGCTGTAATAGAATACTCTTTTTATCAATACTTTAATAACAAAATAATATGATAATAAATCTATTTAAAAATATTAATCAATTTAAAATATAAATAATGTTACATTTTACATAACAATTAACAAAATCATCAACTAAATAAATAATAATTATAATCGATCCTCCTCTCTAACTTTAATGAATAGAGAGAGAGCAACCGTCAGATAAAAACTGCTTCATCAACCGCTCGCGATGTGTAGAGCATACTGCTCAACTGCCTGCCTGCCTGCCTGGCTGCTCAACTCGTTTTGGTGTGCAGGCATCCTTACTGTTCCCGACTTCCCATTAGCACATCTAGGTGTTATTTCAGCCGCGAGGAGGAGTGAAAGCACCTTGCGCACGCTTCTTCAAGTCATTAACATTGCATCTGTTGCTTAAATATTAATCAATTAATTTTCTTACATCAATTATAGGCCAAAAAATAAAACATTATTAAGCAAAATGATCAGATACCTAAAGTATTTTGCTGACTAGTGTGAGAGTACACATCAGCTGTTTACTACTACAAGCCTGAGTTTTCGAAGAATAGAATTTCTAAAACTATTTAATGAATAAATATTATTTTTACTTTGTACTTCAGATTACCTCTTTGAATGAATATTTTTATTTGTGAAGAGTTAAGTAAACTGATAAAGTTGATACTGTTCAAAAGTATGTAATGCAATATTGTACGCCAAGGTAGCTCTTGATTGACGTGCAGAGAGCCAAGGAAGCTCTGTATATTCCATATCCTCTATACAATATATTTCATTGTAATACACATGTTCTATCAATATATTCCATTGAAATACACATTTTCTAAAAATATGTACCATTGAAATACTGAACAAAAGTTCCCACAGTATATTCCAGTAAATTACACGGGTCTATTATATTCCAGCTAAGAACATTTGTTCATCCTCATTATTTCTGATGGCACAGGTGTACGTACATACTAAAGATAAGATACATATTTTTCAATGAGTCCCTGAAAATGAATGTAACACTATAAGGATTACCACCCAGTAACCTTATTAGCTAGATTCTCAATATTATTAAATCTGAACTAATTTTTTCTTATTAGATATTTTAGGTAATAAATTTAACGTTTGAAATTATATTAGTATTGTTGGAACCAGGGTGAATTTAAAAAAAAATACCAAACACTTGGTTTAAACCATTGTTTTCTTTTTGTTTTGTTTTTATGGTTTATTTGGTTTTTATTAGATATTATCATATACAATCACATCTTACAAATTTAATATGAAATAATTCTTAACTTTTTGCTTTTTTAAACAAAACAAAGAAATTGAAGTTAGTTTTATTTGCCCTGCACTGAATAGGTAGATATGTGAGGATTAAATTCTTGCGACTTTTCTTAGTCTATCTCTCTCTCTCTCTCTTGAAGTTTCCGTTATCGTTCCTCTAATTAGTAGCAGTCAACCAGTCATAGCGTAAACACACATGTAAATTCTTCAGTGAACTCCTTGTGTTTGTGTCTTTTTCTTTACTACAAAACGGGTCAGCATTGCAAATTTTAGTAATAAGATTGAACAGTTTATTTTTTATGTGGCTCTGAAATATTTCATGACCAGAAAATTCGTCCACGGAAAATTCGTCCTCGGAAAATTCGTCCAGAAACATCGTAAAATGCCAAAATATGGAAATATTGACGAACAAAACACTAGGTTTTCAATACCCTACACAGAATGAATTTTTCTTCCACAGTTATAACTGCTGAATATATGTGTTATTTTCATCTAACCAGATTCATGCGACTGCAATGATATCTTAAATAATGTTAACATAATTACTCAATAATGTCTTTCTTTCAATTCCTAATTAAAGAAAACGGACGAAATTTCCGTGAAGTAATTTTCCTAGCACCGTAATAGTTAATTTGCTAGTTTTAGTTGCAAAATGTGTGTTGCAGACTTTTGAAATTTCTGACTTTAATAAAATATATTATTATCATGAGGAAAAATGCACAGTTATCAAAAAATCAGCAATTTTTGGTCAGTGGTAGATCTTATTTTTCTCCAGATGAATATTTGATTTGTGTTACTGAATCAATTTATTGAGTAAGTATGGAACTGAGAGAAGATCAGTATATATATAGATTTAAATATTTTTTTATGACTAATTCTATTGTTGCGTGAATCTTTGAATTAATGCGATATCATGCCTTTCATTCCAGGTGTCCGGCCCCTAGATCATGGAAAATTACTATTTCTCCTATACCATTTGATCCAATACCAAATAGTGTTGTGAACCTGACACACCATATGAAAGAGAGAAAAGTACCAAACTCTATATCCTTTTCTATTTTTTCATAAACGAAATCGTGTTTCAGTCATTCAATGTCCCAAGATAAGAAACTATGAAGATGTCTTGACACCCTCCAAATTACTGCTAAAATTATAGTTTTTGATCTTAATTTAATGGAATACAAATAAAGTTTCTCTATAATTAGAAATACTGCGTATGTTTTCACTTACCTCTTGAAGGCTAAAGCCAGTCATAGCAGCAGAAAACTGCACCTGAAATATATGTTGATTAGCTATACTTTTCCAAACATTCATCATATATCAATAGAACAAGTAAAACTCCTAACTCGTTTATTGTTGATATATTTTATTTTTATATTTTCCTAGATCTTAATTTAGGGAATGGTATTTGATAATGAAAAATTCAATATAAAACTCAAGCATGCATTTAATGATCATTTATATTCAGATCAAGATGAAGCAGTTTGTCTCCTATATACAAACATTGCAATAAATAATTTACTAGGTTTTTATAGCAGTTTTTTAATTCAAAATAATACGAAAATAGTAATAAATGTTTGTAAGCTCTAATTTCAAATAGAGAGTAAATAAAATAGAATAATGAATTCTTTATTTCTGTTAAACATGTTTCATGGCGATTGAAATTTGTATTATATTATAGATAGAATCGAACGAAAAATATATTCCAGACTGAAGTTATCGAAATCATTCTCCGGTTTTATGGAGAAGCTGAAAATTATTATGTGACATGACTAAGTTATCATATAATTGTAACTCGTTAAACCGTTCTTTTTGTATGAGTTAGATTAAAAGAAAATGGTTTTGAGAGGTCAGGTCGTCTTAATTTATTACTAGAATTAGCCAATGAATTTCATGTATACTAATTTAAATAAAAGTTGAATAATAATTATTATATTTTTCTTACATGTGAGAAAATATGACAGCGTCCAATAACTCGGAACTTGCCCTTTAGCAAAAATATTTTAGTGTATAAAATGCACAGTATCTCAAATGACAGTGCGTAAAATACAATTTTGATAATCTCAAATAAAGTTATTTAAATTTATTTATAAATATCCACTTACCAGAGAGAAGACAGCGAAAAGAATTTGAAACTTCATTTTAATTTTCAGTTTACCGAGGATCTGAATAAATTTTAAATACGTTTGTGGTTGAAATCTGGAGAAAAGTATCACGAAAAATATTTATGTGTTAACAATGTCAACTAAAATTGAAATCCATTTAAATTATTGATGGAAAAAAAGTCAATTAAAATGATCATAGAGAATGCACTGACAAACTCACTAATCATTACTTAGATAGTGTAAACTAGGGTTTTTCTCCCGGGATCCAGAGATCCCGGTCACTGTTTACATGTTTTTTTTTATCCCGGGATAAATCGACCCGTCCCGGGAAATCCATGGATGAAAATATAATTATTTTTCATTATTTTGTTTCAAAATACATGAAATACATCTATATATATATCCTGATTAGTAATTAACATTAATTAGTAAATTGCAGATAGAAATAAAAGATAATGACATGAATTGAAATATTCTAAATTATAATTATGCCACGAAGCACCCCTAACTTTTTCAATCTGGAAATTTGAAATCTTTTCTCTTCCCATCGGTAACAAAAATAGAGTAATTAGTTATTTATAACCTTTCAAATACATTAAGATATTTCCGAAGACTAAATTAAGTTAAGTAAATAGTATGATTAATGAGTAGAATAACTATAACAGTTCTTTGGAATCAAATTGTTACTATATCAAAATTACATCTGAAGTTAATTCCAAGATAATATAGGTTCTAGGAATTTTCTCTGTGTGAATTTTCTGTGGTGGAATTCTCTCCGTGGATTGTCAATTTATGTATATGTTGGTAAATTCTAAATTTAATATTCATGTTTTGAAGTTTAAAATTTAATATTTATGAACATATATTTTGTTATAGGATTGGAAATGAACAAACCCTCTGAAAAAGTTCTTCAGAATTCAGACCAAAAAAATTATTATTGAAGAAATATCATATATTCAATTACATCCTATTTAGGTTTAATGGAAGCATAGAGAGATTGAATTTAAAGTAAAGTCAAACCTGTTATTTGACGTGAACCTAATTACTAATTAATTGCTACAATATTAGGTTAGAACAATGGTACTTAAAACCATATAAAGCGTGATTCTATTTTTTCTGTTGTAGTATTATATTCAATTAAAAAAATATTGGAGGTACCTCACCTCACCTGTTCTATACAGGTCGTTCAGAGAACCCTTCATTGTTAGAACAATAAAAAATCTTCAAAATCAGAACATATATATATAAATAACTGTACTGTTTTACTGTATTAAATTTATCCCGGGATGAACACGATTTTCGTCCCGGAATCCCGGGACAAGCAAAAGTGGCCAATATGAGAAACCCTAGTATAAACCAACATTAATTTATAGTAAAATATCACTGTTCGTAAGCCCAAAAAGTTCAACTTATTTTCTTAGATACAGGCTTATATACTATAATAAGGTTTACCAGACGCTACATTCTGCCAGACGTACGATTGTCGGATACCCAAAGCCGATAAGAAGCATGTAAATGCTTTTATCAATATTTTACCCGTTTTTTTCCGTAAAGTTTGTGGATATCATGTGGAAGAATGAATAGATTGCAATATCAGACACTTTCCTCACTTAATTTTTTTATTTTCCATAATAATTAACGAATTGGAAGTGACACGTGACTTAAATAAGTATAGTTTGATAGACTACCTAGCTGTTTTTAACTCAAATTTTAGATAAATTGTGAGAAATGGTTACTAACTACATATTCAAAAACCTCTGTGGTATTAGATATTCAATATTTGCCGTTACTAATTAGTGCTGGTCAAATTAATTTAATTCTATTGTTAAAGACAATCAACCTATCTACATGTAGTTACTATGGGTGGTAGTACTACTACTTAGGTCGTTAGTTTAACTCGTTGGCGTTCCTCTCATGTTTTTTAAGTATTAAGCAGCTAAATACCAGTTTTCTAAGCTTAAAATAGAATTAAACGTTAACATTTGTGGAATCTACAGAGACTTGAGTGCCCGGACGAGAATTATGAGGTTGCAAAAATATCCAATTTGCAGAGCATTGCCGTACACTTTGCTTGTCTGGTTAACCTTATAGTGTATATAAGCCTTGCCTTAGAGACTTAGATAATGTTCACAAGACCACCTATTAAAATCACCACAAAACTTTTCTCATCATGTACACACAGAGAAAGGATTAGTTGAATCAAATCATATTTGATTTGTTTTGACTAAATTTTATGGTTTATCTGTGCGCCTACCTACGTGGTGAGTTGCAGTTACTATTTAATATGAGTTAAATTGACGTTGGTTAAAACAACACATATGTGAGTTGATTATTTTTAATTCCCGATGGTCACAACAACTACCTGAGATAGTCAAAACTGCTCGTGATGGTTGAACCAATTATATGTAATGGTTAAAACAACTACAGAACAAGGTTACATCAACTACTTGTGTATGTTTCTCCAATCACTCCTATGTGTTATACCAACTTCTCGTGTAGGTTATACCAACTTCTCGTGTAGGTTATACCAACTACTCGTGTAGGTTATACCAACTACTCGTGTAGGTTATACCAACTACTCGTGTAGGTTACATTAACTAAAAGTATAGGTGATATCAACTACTCATGTAGGTTATATCAACTACTCGGTTAGGTTATATCAACTACTCGTGTTGCTTATATCAACTACTCGTGTAGGTTATACCAACTGCTTGTGTAGGTTATACCAACTACTCGTGTAGGTTATACCAACTACTCGTGTAGGTTATACCAACTACTCGTGTAGGTTATATTAACTACTCGTATAGGTGATATCAACTACTCGTGTAGGTTATATCAACTACTCGGTTAGGTTATATCAACTACTCGTGTTGGTTATATCAACTACTCGTGTAGGTTATATCATCATCTCGTGTTGGTTATATCAACTACTTGTAAACTAAGTAAATGTATATTAACTATTATAGTGTAGGTTGAAATATCGGTCTGGTTAGCAGTAGCCAGACTTACAAGACTTTTTCAGTCACTATATTTACTCTATTAAATTATAAACTCGAGTTAGGTCCCGGTATCAATTAGATTAGACTATTTATTTTCTAGGACCAAATCTAACATGTTCACATCTATTTTCTACTTTTGCTTTTGTGATATGCATACTATTTTAATTTTAAAAAATAATTGATCACCTAGACCTATCCTTGCTTTTTGAAATGTTTTCGATCCTATGAATTGATATATGGTTATCAGTTGTAAATTAATAGATAAGATTGAATAAGTAATCTCATTAGGTCAGTTTATAAATAAGTAGTTAGATGACATAAATAACTTTACGTAGTGATAAATAGGTAGGCTAGATGAATTAATTAACCAGGCTAGATTAAAAAAGTTGATAAATCTTTGGTATGCTGCAATTGTACTATAACTTAATGAATAATAAGTTATTGATAAAGCCTTTATCTTCTAAACCATATTTTAGTGCAATTCATCTTACTCATAGGCACTGATATTAAAATATGCTAATAGAATTACCAAGGGCGAATTGAAAACGAAATGTAAACATTTAAGTTTTAGATTTATTATTTAGAAGTACAATTTGAATTCTCGTCACTTTCTTTCACGACTGTAGGTTGCCAATTCCTGAAATAAGAGATTCGTATATTAATATATATTGAATAGAAATTCACAGTATCGTTCATATACATTATCAATAACATCACCTACTCTTTTTCCTTTTGTGATGAGATAGCGACAGCTTCGATATTCTTTTCATGTCTGGAATCCCTAAAAGCATATGAAAAAGTAAGAGCTAATCATATTGCAAATACATATTTAAAAATCATCTAATATTTTCAAATACTTACTTTGACCTAGCATAATTGTTCCTGAACCATTCAAAGGAATTGAAGAGGACTCCGATAGTTGATGACGTTGATCTACTTCATCAATTCTTCATCAAGATCTGAAAGTAGATTCAGAAAATATAGAAAACCATATATTAATAAAGAAATGACAAGAATTATTAACTGATAATTCTTTCATATAGGTAGATTATTTATATAAAATGTTAAACTAATTATAAATCTTCAGATGCAGTATAAATTTAGCTCTAATAAATGCAATGGATTTTTCTAGCTAATCCTCATAATTTTGTTCATTATACACTCATAATGTAGACATTAATTAAATACCAAGAAAGTATAATATATCAAAAGGCTCACCTCTGGTTGGAGTTCTCCCTGCTAAATCCCTGGACGGTGTTCTCCTCCGACTACCTCCCTGGATGGAGTTCTCCCAGTCATAGAAAACTAGGGTCAAGTAGGTAAATTGCGGTACTTTAACTAACTGCGGTCTCTTATCTCAGAAACATTAATAACCATCATGACTTCAAGGCACTCGTGAAATGAACAGAACCTATCATAAATTGAGCTTAAATTATGATGTTCAACAATTTAGTATATAGCTAAACTAATTTCAGAATGATTTTGAGACTCTCTTAATAGGGTCACAATTAGAAATTAAAGAACCGAATTTGGCTGTGTAACCCTACCTATAGGTAGGGTTACAGAACCCTATAGGTAGGGTTCTTCATTTGTTTATAACTAGGTAAATAAGGATTAAAAAACAGGGAGGGGGGGGGGGCTCGTGACCAGGAGGGCTCATGACCTAGGGGGGCTCATGATCGGGGGGGCTCTTGACCGTATCCCATGTAGAAGGTATTGTCACTGAAAAAAAACAGCTAGGTAGGTATGATGCTTAAGTTACCATATAATAATCTAGGAAAATTAGTTTGGATATCAGTTTACAAACTGGAAGGCAGTAATCAAAATTTATTATTATAAAAGTTATATACTGATAATCAGCTCTTCAAATAACTACCTATATAAAGCCACCAAACTATCAATCACCAATATTTTAGAATATTTAGGCAGACATTTATCAATTTATTAATGGAATTAATTAATAATCGATCGGCACGGATAATACTATTTAACGCATATAACGCTATTGTTTGCACTTGAACTAAAATGGTATTGAGGAGCGTTCACATTCAACACGTAACACACTTGAAACAAGATTTGAACTGAAAAGTGTTATGCGAATAAATTAGCTTTGAGGAAAGCATAAGTTGCCACTTACTCATTTGATTGAACTCACACATAAACTTAAAAAAAAGTAGCACTAACTCTCATAGTAAGTTAATTTATACACCAGATAAATAAGATTAACAGTCTTTGTGGGTTACATTATCACACTATGTCATAGTTGTTTTAACTCACACCTAAACTTACAAAAATGTAGCGCCAACTCTCATAGTAAGTTAATTCATACACTGCAGAATACATTGGATTAACAGTCTTTGTGGGTTACTATAACACACTATGTCATAGTTGATTTAACTCGCACCTAAAATTAAAAAAGTAGCGTCAACTCTCATAGTAAGTTAATTCATACACCAGATACATTGAATTGACAATCTTTGTGAGTTACTTCAACGCACTATGTCCTAGTTGTTTTAACATATGTCTAAACTCCCAAAATGTAACTCCAACTCTCATAGTAAGTTGATTCAATCTATAAAATGAGTTGAATTAACTATGTTTGGTGACACACACGTCATAGTTGTTTTGACACACATGAAAACATGAATATAGTCAAACCAACTCACGTAATAAATTGATTCAAAGCATAAATTGTTGACCCATTAAATATGAGTAAACTTTTTTCTCTGTGTATAAGCACTTTTATTTATTTTATCATTTGAAATGATGCTGATAATAGGACATCAATTGTCATTGATAGCTGATCTACAGAAAAACACAGCCAACTTCTTTCACTCATCAAGTACAATCTCGGATAGAAAAGAGTCAGAGAACATTACCTAGTGTTCTCATCTCACACGAACAAGTGGCAGAGAACTGTGATAGGCAGTCTTGATATAGCTACCTCCACGAGCTGGTATACATGAACAGTTGAACACCTGTATTAGCCATCCAATAGGAGCATCTGTACCAGCAAACCAATAGGAAACAATGAATCAGAACACCTGATAATAGCTACAGTAGCGAGCATAGGTTAAGGGACAGTGAAACAAATTCAAAATTTTTGTTTATAGCAAAAAAAATACTGAGACTTCACTCATTTTGGCCAGAAATACCTGCAGCAGTCTTCAAACGGTCCTTTATGTACAGTCTTACCATGGCACGATCTTCTCTGAGGGTAGTTTTAGGTGGTCTCCTTGATTCTCATTTTGCATCAATTGAAGCACACTCTTTAAAAGTATTAACAATGCGATGCACAACACTCTTAGATCTTTGTATGATGGTTGCAATTTCAGAAAGTGACTTTCCATCCTTGTGACGGTAAAAAAAAAAGAGTTTTATCACAGAGAGATACACGATTCCGTGTTGCAGGTGTAATGGTGGCAATAGTTTTGTTCCAATAACTTGATGACCTTTAGTAACAATTTAATACATTGAAACAGTCATTTAAACTAAGGTTATTCAGTTTATACCTGGTTATTAATAACTGTTAACTTTTGCTCGGTGTCTTTTTCGTCCTCTGATGGCAAAAGTTACATATATTGGTAAATGTGTGTTCGGTTTCGATAACATTTCTACCAAATACCCTCAAGATGTGTAACTTTATTGTTGTTAAGTTTCACGTATTTTCGTTGTTTAGTTCTTTCACAATAAACAAAAATGTTTAACTTGTTTCACTGTCCCTTAACTTATGCTCGCTACTGTATATGTACCAGTTTGCATAGATGAACACCGGTACTAGCCAGCCAATAGCAGCAGCTGTACCAGCCAGCCTAAAAGAACACCTGTACAGTACGAGCTAAAAAAAAGCCGGTACAAAATTAAAATCGCCATAAATTTAAAAAGAACCATCGTTTTTTCGTTTGTTTTTCTTCGGCTAATGCAAATTTTTATCATCTATTACCTCATTTTTCGTTTGTTTTTATATTCCTAATAGTTTTTTTACAGTGTGGTCATAAGTAAAGGGTGGTGAAATTGCTCTTACGCAAGATATATAATTGCTAAGGGATTTCAAAAGGGGCTTGTTTTCTCAATATTTATTTAGTTATAATAAAGAAACAATTGGATATTATGAAGAAGTAAATTAAAACGTGATTTACCAAAAATAATCTTTATCTCACATTTTTTAACCCATTTTCTCACTACCTTCATTGATTTTTTGATCACATCAGAATAAGCTATCAAAAAATTCCTTGTCCCACGTCTTGAGCAAGCGGGATGTCCTACGGAGGATATCCCACGTCTGTCCCACGCGGGATGTCCCTCGTCTGCCCCACGTCTTAAATCCCACTCACATCCCACGTGGGATGTTCATCTCTGTCCCACGCCGGATGTCCATCTAACTCTAGCAATAGATATTAAACGAACAATATTATATATTATATACGCATGATTATGATATGTCCCTATTTCCAAAGAAAGAAGCTCAACTTGATAGGGCAAATGCAATAATAATTAGATTATGTGCACTCGGTAGAGCGCATACCTTCGCCGCCACTTTGACCCATTCTCTCCCAAAATTTAATAAACTGGTGACTGGATAATGACCAATCGTCCCACCAAGTTTCATGCAATATGGTTTGAAACTTTTTGAGTTATCGAGTTATAAATGACCTTGACCTTTCTCCAGATCGCTCCCAAAATTCTACCAGATGGTTCCTGGACATTGACCAATCGTCCTTTCAAATTTCAGACAATTTGGTTGAAAACTTTTTTAGTTATGGAGTTATTATTGGACTTGACCTTGACGTTTGACCCGATCGTTTCCAAAATTTGAAGAAATGGTTACTGTATATTGACCAATCGTCCCACCAAGTTTTGTGCAATATGGTTCAATACTGTTTGAGTTATAAATGATCATGACCTTGACCTTTGACCGAGTCGCTCCCAAAATTCTACCAGCAGGTCACTGGACATGGACCAATCGTTTCACATAATTTCTGGCAATTTGGTTGAACACTTTTTCAGTTAAGCGAATAACAAGATGATAAATATATGAATGCGGGTAAAATATGACCTTTTCCGCATTCTGTGAAGGCAATAACAACCAATCAGAACCGAAGAAACGATCTATGCGTTCAGTAGCATACGTTGCACCAAACAATAACAAACGTACGATACCATATTCACACAGGGATAATCTCTAGTCTCAACGGGTGTTGGTCATAAGCCCCCCCCCCCCTCGGTCATGAGCCCCCCTGCTTTGTAATCCTTATTTACCTATATTAGTTAATCATTATTGACACTTTTGTAGTTCATTACTGATTAAACATAAAATATAAGTATATCAGGGGGCGTATCGCCCCCCGAACACCCCTGCCAGATCATTAAACAATCATGAAGTGTGCAGTACAACAAACTAGCGGATACAACAAACTACATTAGCAACTCTCAGTTATTTCTATCTAAGTAGTTCTTTATTTATTTAACTAGGTAAATAAGGATTAAAAAAACAGGGAGGAGGGGGCTCATGACCGGGGGGGGGGGGGGGACTCTTGACTGTACCCCAGCCTCAACATGTGAAGTCGTTATAAATAAAAATATTCTCTACTGATTAGGGATTAGATAACTAATTACTCTATGATTAATCAAGTCTACAAGAACGCATATGAAGTTCAATTTAGTACTCTAAATATAATCCACCCCCTTTTAACGAAGCATAGTCATAACTAGGCATGGAAGTACTAGTAGTAACTAGGTATACCAAGGCTAACCAAGCCAGTATACACCTATGTAGGTACAATATTGTCTTTGATGAAACTAAGTTGTAGGTGTACATTACTGCTGATTGGCTAGAAGTTGCTTGAGAGTTCTGACGTCAGTGCAAACATGCTCTGTATTTTATAACATGGTGTTGAGCGTTTATCTTATATTTATTGCCTTTGGTTATGATGTGTTGAAACGGATTATTGATCATAATCAGGGGGCAAAAAAAAGCAAAGTTGAAGCAAATAGAACTTTATCCGAACTTAAAAGAGGATGCAAAACAATCTGGTTTAAGTACCAGACCATTTACAAACTCAGTAGAACTTTCCGCTAATGGCGGCAAAATGAGTTCAAATTCCCTCCAATTCCAACGTCCTGTACTGGTTTTGACCTACCTGACCATTTCAAGCAACATGACGATGGTTCTCACTTATTGCAGTATGATTCTGGCAAAGATGATGAAAATAGGATGTTTATATTTGCAACAAATGATGGTCTGAATGATTTGAAGAAGTTCAAAAATTGGTCTGTCGACGGCACGTTTAGGGCGTATCCAAGTAACTTTTATCAGAGATTTACTATTCTTGTGAACGTTACCAATCACAGTTTCGCTCGCTTATTTGCTTTAGTCCCTAAATAAAGCAGAGGATTGTTATTCACGTTTATATTTAATAAAGAGTTTATGTTTTTAAGGAGTTTATATTTAATAAGTAGTTAATTGAAGAGAAGCCAGCGACAGTAATAAGTGACTATGAAAAATTTTCTACCAACTCCTTGAACCTGTTTTGTATTGGTTTATGTTAGTTCATTAGAGAATTTTAGAAAAAGTGTACTGCATTTTATGTCTATTATCCTCAAACCTGACCACTTCAAAAGTTTTATTTTATGGATTTCTATACGCTCTGACTTTCGTAGAGATTTTAATAATAATGGTAGAAATATTGAAAGTTCTTTAAGTCTTAAAATATAAATATTAAATACATATATTTATATTAGAATAAAAAGACAAAAAAGAGGCAGATACTAAATTTTAAAAAATTATACAGGGTGGGGCGTAAGTTTGGAAGCAAATGAAAGTGCATATTATAATCCAACGAAAAATATATTTAATAATTTACAGTTATGTTTTATTACATAAGGGTTTTAAGAATTCAAAAATCATAAATTTATTCAAAATGTCCCCCCTTGTTTTTAATAACAGCCTCAAATCTCCTCCGAACTCCTCCTACAGCGGCACGCAACTGTTCTTGTGAAATTTCCTTCCAAGATCTCTTGAGCGAACGCTTTAAATCATTCACACTGCGATGGAATTTACCACAGGCCTTTGATTCAAGAATGGACCATACCGAAAAGTCCATAGGATTAACATCTGGGGAGCAGGGAGGCCACATTTCTTTGGACCAAAACCGTGGAAGATGGTCATGGCACCAGTTTTGAGTGACATTTGCAGTATGTGAAGTCGCGCCGTCTTGCTGAAATGTCCATAGAGTGTCATTACCGAAGTGATCCTTAGCTGACTCCAACATTGGCGTCAAAATATTCTCAATATAACATTTAGCATTGATTTTGGCGCCTTGTTCCACAGAAATTAAAGGAGATCTCCAAGTTTCTGAAACGGCGGCCCAGACCATTACTGAAGCAGGTTTCATGGTTCTGTGGACAGTTTTTTGGTTGTATGGGATGTCTTTTGCACTTTTACCAATTATTCTGTCATTCCTCCGGTTGTGAGCCATTTCCACTATGGACTTCTCCATATCCAAAATGTCAGGTTGGAAATCGAATATCTCGTGTCGTGTTCAGATAGCCTGACTGATCTCTGGAAACAGCTAGAATATGTAATTATATATTATCGGATAAAAGACGGGTCTCACAGTTACTTATATCGTGCCCTTTTATAAATGTAGAAATTATAGTTTTATACTATTTAATGCTTTTATATATTTATTGAAATTTCCAGACATCGTCTAACTATTTCTAAATATATTTCCTGACGGTTTCTCAGATTTTTTATATTGCATCTTAAATCAAATATTTGGAAGGTACTTTCTTTTAGCTACATGATGTTACGACTTTGGTAATGCTGATTTGAATCTTTATTAAATTTGTAAAATATTGCCTGACAGTTTCTCCAATTGAATAACCTGACAGTTTCTAAGTTTGTCTCAGCCTCTCATTTTACCCAGCTGACGCTACTGATAGTCTTTATAAAAGTTGAAATAAATGCAACATATTTAATATCATTTTCATCAAAGAAGAGAAAGAGTAATAAAGACGCAGACCATTTTCAAATTTATTTTCACAAGAATAAACCTTACTATAGTAGCAAGAAAATTAATTAATTTAGTAGGGGTTTAACATCTGCTTCGGAACCAAAGGCCATATCGCTGACGTCAAAAGGAAATTGAATACAAGGGACTGGAAGAAGCAGTCAGAAAGAAAAGAGGCTCCATGAACAAAGTCACTTACCACCGTCGGTGACGATGCTCATGGATGCAGAAAAGCTACTCCGTGAATTTATTCACTTACCAAGGAATGTGACGAAACACGACACAAGCAACGGTGGCTGCACTCAGGGATGGAAGAGGAAAATAAAGAGGTTATAGTAAATGAAGCCTACGAGTCTACCTAACACATAAATCCAAGACCTCGTAGTTGAAGAGCATAACCCTAGCGCTATCCTCTAAAACTGCAAGTAGCGTTAAAAAAATAATAAACATGGTAAAAATGAAAAAAGACAATCCATAATCCAAATTACAACATTTCAGTGGCCAAGGGACGCCAACACCCTTTTCTTCCATTCACCACAGACAGCTTCAGGATAGAGCCCCTGGGAACGCAAGAAAATTAACAGAAACATCAAATGAGGTATCACCTGTGGAGGGCCAGAGCACCTAGATTATATTTTTAATGGTTCGTAATTAATGAACTTAAATTTGAAATAAAACTAGACTTGAGAGATTGAAGTAATTGCAGAAGGCTAGAAGTAGATCACCCACGGGTTCGAGTCGAATATGGGATATGGGTCTGCAAGATCAACTTAGTTCTAAGTACCGTTGTAGAGATGATGTGTTCTTTTTCCTGCCACTTCAAAACTGTAAACTGATTTCTTAACTTGATACTTCACTTAACTAAGATAACTACAGAAATTAAAATTTGTCAAATAATTATTTATAGTGTTTACACTTAAAGATAGTTGCAAAGGACTTAAATGAGTTTCCAGACTTTCATAGGTTGACTCCATTAATTTATGATTCATCAACGATATCAATGAGCAATAATTGTCCTGTAATTATCAGATGGGGGAAGCTCAATGGAACCATACACAATATTCTATGCTTTAGCCAAAAAATTAAATAGGAACACCTGGTCAGGATCATAACAAATCAATGGTTGAGGAAAATAAAATAAAATATAATAACAGTATATTATTAAGTTGTTGTGCATTGAATTGATTCAATACTACTTTATTAAAGAAATAATACTATTAATCGCAATGTCAAGTAAACATTCAAAAATCATTACCTGACGGTTTCTGGATATCTGTCGGCCAATGTCTTGCACCTACTGGCCTGACAGATCTAGAGAAATAGCCAAGCTATGTTATGCATATAAACAACAAACTCGGAAATTGTCAGTCAGAGTTTTGTAAATCAGGGTGAGTTATCCGGACGTAATATTGACAAAAAAAAGTAAACAAACAATAAAATTCAAATAGCTTTTAAATTAGGCACTTTTAACTTGATTAGGCAGTCCAATTATATGAATTGAACCATTCTAAACTCGTGGAGCAAGTCAAATAACCATTTGGAAATGCGTGAAACGAAATAATTGCAAAAATCTCATCGGCTGGGTGTTAGAAACTGTTTATCCTATTCTCTTTTTTGTCATGTATAGAAAATGAGGTGGTATGTGGCAATAATATTTAAATAAAATTTCAAATCTGCTCTGTATGATAGTATCCCGCTATGTCATGATTGACAGTATCTGATTAGTATCGTTAGGGTTAACACACTTATGTATAAGTTAAACAAGAAGTTAGTTATCTAATTATGGAAAATACTTCGGAAGTGATTACGAAATTGAAAATAATAGTGACACAGGTTAGTACCTAGAATAAGTTTAAATATATGACTTATAGGAAGTGTCACACAGTTAAAGTGCAGCCATTTAAACTTAAGAAACTTTTCTGAAGAATTATCCTGCTAAACAGATTTTTTAATTTTACATTGTAAAAGAAGCGCAATGCATAGTTTACCATTTTGGTGAATTGCGGCCTCTTCAATTTTAATTTAAAAGATAAGGTTGTTAGAAGGATTAGGTTAGCTATTATATCAAAAGAAGGGAATGCAACCTAATTAATAAACTTGATGAATTTTCCTAAAGGAGATATTAATACACTCCAATGTAGGTATATCGGGGGGCGTGCCGCCCCCCGAACCCCCCTGCCAGGTCATTAAACAATCATGAAGTGTGCAGTACAACAAACTGGCGGATACAGCAAACTACATAACGGCCGTATACGTTGGGTATGCTATTGGGAACCTAGTTTTAAAATAAGGGGACTCGTGTCGGGGGGGGGGGGCAGGATTAATTTACGACGTGTTCGGAGGGGGGGGGCTTACCTTATGTTCTGTCCAGGGGGGGGGGGGGGGTTATGTCTATAAACTTTAGTTATTCTGCCGCTACTTACCTACTTAACCCTAAATATCCAATAAATGTTTTGAGCCACTCAAGTAACTTGGAGTAATTTAACTTTTATCAAAATGTTACTTATCAAAAGAAGTGTAATTTTTAGGGTTTATTCAAGTTATGAATTTTATTGATATTAGTGAGACTGAAGTTAGTCAGTCATTGTGACGCAATTTACTTGCTGTACCCTATCTCTAAAGGAATATTAATTTCGAATTCCATATTCTATTTTCAGCCCAATAAAACTGTTAGTAGTATTTTTGTATTACATAATATCTTGTTGCATTGAATCAATTAGCTTCTTTCAGTACCTATTGTTCCATTTTAGATAAAAAGCTATTCCAAAGTCTACATTTTTTTACGTATAGTTATAACTACTGGCAGTTTGATAGATCATTTTTTTTAAAGTACACCGAATGTGGGTGCCGAAATATTAGTAACTTTCCATGATATATGCAAAATTCTATTTGGATGAATTAAGAATAATGTATATATTTTTCTGACATATTGTATTTGTTTCAGGTGCTTCAACAAGACAATTTCCGAAACTGCGAGAAAGCTGCTGTGACCTTCAAGGACGACGAATTCAAAATCCAACGATCATTTGAAATGTGCCTTCCATCATCTAAAGAACGTGGAAAGCAAAGGACTCTAGTAGCAGTGTGGAAGATTATAACTCAGTACAAATGGCAAGGGAATCATGTTAACTTCGAAGGTATCCAATTCAAAAAAGGAAATCCATTGATGCATGTCTTTCGGGTGAAAAGCTAATTACGTCGAAAATTCACAGAGTGTACCAATTTCTCTGATACCAGGCTATTCAAATATGAATGATCACAATCCTGATACTTTATTTTACCACTCAGATTAAAAAACTTCCATCCCGTGATATTATCCTGTCATTTGTGTCAGAAAACATTAATATAGGATAATTTTTTCAAAATTATTTTAGCAACTATATAAGTGTCTACCTATAAGTCAAAAATTCTCAAAAATTCTTGGATGCATTTCTTTTTAATATTATTGTTTTCTATTACCTATGAAATCAAACTCCATAAAAAATAAATAAACTATATTGTTTTGACTGTTTTTGCAATTATCCTTATTTGGCATGAGCCAACATAACCAGCCGTTTCCCTTTTCACTTTCAATATTGAAATAGTGCTCTTGATAAATTATTGAAAATTGATCATTGCTTGACTGATTCTAGAATTGGACAGTATTGATAGTCGGAAAAGTTCTGGAAACTGTCAGGCAATGTTTTACTATTTCAATTTTATATTGGCTATTTGATGGAAATTGTTTTCATCGATTGTCAGGTTGATAATTTTAGACTGAAACATTTGGAAATGAAGAAATTGAAATAAAAAACTAATTTCTTTAACATTGCCTGGCAGATATAAATTCTGCCAGGCCGCAATTTGAGGTACTGCAGTACCTAGCCTGACCATTTCCGATGTCGTGTTACGCAAAAACCGCACAATTCTAGAAATTGTCAGGCAAAAGTTGGAAATCGAATAGACATAGTCTGACAATTTCTCAAAAAACTGGATGGAGAAGTTCCACTGTGAAAATTTCTTCGTCAGACCAAACAATTTCACCAGCCGTGCCAGACTTCAATTCTCTCAGAAGTGCTTTGCTTCTCTCCAATCTCTTTTTCTTTACAGCTTCTGACAGAGTCTGTCTTTTTTGGAGGGTGAAAGAGGACATCTTTAGGTCTTCTTTGACAACTCTTCTCATTGTTCTGGACTCACATTAGCTGTTTTGGCTAACAATCGTATTGACCTTTTCGGCTTTCTCCTGATCTTCTCTCGGGCACATTTTATCAGTTGTTTGGTGCGTTGTGAGCGTGGTCTACCACTTCTTGGACGATCAGTCAAGTCTCCTCTCTCATTAAAACGCTTCACACACTTCCAAACAGTAGATCTCGCTATTGAGAGAGTCTTTGAAATGACGGAATCTGACTTCCCGGCACGGTGTAGAGCAATAATGGCTTCTCTTTTGTCTGACATTTTTGAATTGACTAAATTTTTGTAAAAATAACACTGCCACGTCATAATGTAGTGTCTCTACTATAGTTCAAACCCTATCACCTACTTAGGAACTTATTTTTAAGAATTATAATAATGTTTGAAAAATTGCTTCCAAATTTACGCCCCACTCTGTAGTAGGTTCATTAATTCCGTGGTATTTTAATCATCAAATTAATAATAACTACAAGTAAATATATTAGTGCTCTGGAAAAGCAAGAATTTTCAACATATGGTAATTATGGATCGCTTGTTTTTATAATAGCTGACAAAGAAAATGAATTCACGATATGTATAACAACAATATAGAGCTGGTATAAACTTAATAAATCGTAGCTTCGGGTGATCTCTTAGTATTTTTAGTATCCCTAAATTATTTGCAAATTTAAGGATACTTCACACATGACAGGGATCCGTCCGGGACGTCACCGGTTCGTCTCCTCTCAGTGATTTAGTGTTAGTGAAAAAAATTGTCGTTACTTTAATTTCAACGGACAAATTCACACAGTACCGGCTCCTCACAGCGATAAAAATCACTGACCGGAGACGTCCCGGATGGATCCCTGACGTGTTTGAAGAAGCCATTAAAGTCAAAACCACCAATATGGACACATACGAGAAACAAAGCTAAAAATAAGACAGTATTTCTGTCCTGTTAATGTGATGTATCTTCTTTTGATAAATGGTTTGTTTTATCGAAATTATACTTTAATAACCCAAAATACTGATATTTTATTCGGCGGAGATTGGTCCAGCGGGGAAAAGTCCTAGTGTCCTTAAATCCATGTCCGAGTTCTGAAAAAATGAATGAAAATTGACCAATAATATCATAAAATTATACACTTCAATTCTATCAATAATGTATTCTCAATTAATCCAAATAGAAGTAAAATACTACGGTTAATAGGGTGACAATAGTGCACAATGGTTAATTTTTAAAATTGATTAAATCGAATGGCCATTAGTCCAATACTGCGTACCCATCAAAAAATAACACAGGCGAAATCCTGGGCATTTGAACAATATTTAGATGTATCTCGTGTCAATTGAAATTTTACCCTTGTTGACAAAGAGACGAATATTCATAATATTCCGTTTTATTTTAAAATGTACATATTGAGCATGTTTATTTGTACACAATGAAAATAAATAATTAACTCCTTTTTAATATGAAACTGCAGTTTATACTATTACTACAATGTTCAGAAGGACAAGAACCACCCCCACCCCCTGCTCAAACACACCGAACAATTAAAAAACACGCCTGTCTAATTTACTCATCACATACCCCCGATGCAACAAAAACAACTTTACTCAAAGTCAAACTACCAAATGCAAAATACAATCAAAAAAATAAATAATAAGTTTTTGTGATTAATATATTTAGCATTATTTTAGCGTGTATACTTTAACTCTTTTAACCAATGAGGTCAGTTCCGGTTGGAATTTAGGTTTATTATTTAAAAAAAAAACGCAAAACAACGAGTGTATTTTACTGGGCTCCGGAGCCCTGGCTAGTAACAAATGATAAAAACTAAATAAAACAAAACCCATTGCATTATTTTCCTTGATATTTATACACATTCTTTATAAAAACGTCAAAAAGAATTAAAGTCACGGAGTTTTAGCCACTCATTGATTAGTTTTAAATTATGCATCTATATTTCCAACCGGACCGGGCCTCTTAGGCCGGGTCCGTTGGTCTTTCCAAGGTTGTTAACAGAAAAGAAATTGATCAAGTATTCGCTTCGTAATTAATTATATAAGAAATATTCACAGTTAACCTTCATCTATCCGACTTTCTAATAAGTTTATAAGAGAACTAGGTAGGATTACTACCATTAAATGTAATAGGTACTTTTACAGGTACATAATATCTTTTTAGGGTAATTGTATTTGGATAACGGTGAAGGTACCCATTAATGATATATCATCTTATCATCTATTAGTCTTGTTATAGTTATGAATTAGTCAGATGTGCGCCAATCTTTTTCTTTGCTTAGTCAGCGTAGAAAGTTGGAGAGAAGTGAAACCCGAACAAATTAGATTACTTATTATAATAAAAATATAGAACAAAATTTGAAATGGTTTGCAGTTTTATAACCAGTAACCTCAGATCTACTGAATGAAGAAATACAATTTAAGTGGAGAGGACCTTTAGGAGATATAAAGAAATTAATATTTTTAGTTTCACTCTCTTACTTTCTGGTGATGAAATTAAAACTTTCATAAATATAGTACTATTTTCTTATTATTTTCATTTGAAAAATGCCTTAATAGACGGGTAGTTTATACATTGCAAGGTTTGCATAGAGCAGAAGCTCATTAACTGCTTCATCTTGAACTGAATTTTCAGAGAAAAGATCATTAAAAACATATTTAATTTTTATGTTCAGTTTTTCATTATCAAGTTCAGCTCTAGGAAAATATTATGATGAAATAAATAAACAATTAACGAATTAGGAGTTTCTTCATTTTTGTTCATTTTTCAGTGACTCATTGAAAAACATGTGAAATTTTCTCTAGTTCTAGTATGTACACCTGTGGTATCAGAAATAATGAGGATGAACAGATGTTCTTTGCTGGAATATAATAAAACCCGTGTGTTTCATTGGAATTGTACAAAAAATGTACACTATTTCAATGGATCCTAGGTAAATTGCTCTAATAAACAACTGCTCGAAACACAATTATTCGAACTAACAATTGATTGAATGATCAAATAGCTCGAATGAACAATTATTGCTCTAATTACAGAATTTTTCCAATTTATAAAAGTCAGTTATTCATGAAGTGGAGCTGCACCAACCATCCTTGCTTCTTTTTAGTAATTGTTAAAAACTGTGTCTATTTGTTCATAGCTATTTACTATTAATCATTGTATAACTGATTCCAAATCTTGCTCTTCCTATTTTTTTCCCCCTAGAAGCCATTTGTATCATCTCGTTTGTAACATGTGAATGGTTATCATGTGATGAAGCGGTATTATCCATGTTTTTATCATTAAACTCAAATGATCAGGTAGATTAATAATCAACTAGCCTATATGTTTGTGGCACTTCAATAGGTGAAATATCTCTCAAAGTTGTTTCAAAGTAAGTAAAGTATTATTATACTTAAGTATAGTATTTATTTATTTGTTGAGTTGATAATTGTTGTGGAGGTTTCCACAATATTTAATTTAAATACATCAAACTTAATATTTACATTTGTGTACCTAAGATTTTATTTGTGCATACTGTTAATCACTTAAGTTATTCGCAAATTATCATCCGAACTCATTATAACGTAGCCTAAGCCACTATACATTTCCTTTAGCATTTTTCTCAG